>JAPYZE010006779.1:0-18100 GCA_030522805.1 Leptomastidea abnormis
AAAGGAAAAAGAAAAGATAAACGTTGAAACAACAAGGTACCTATATAAGCGTATGCCAAAAGCAGACTTACGTAAACGAGCACACGACATGTCGCTGAACAGTCGTGTAGTATATATGTATAGTTCTAGCGCAACGCAAGTTTCAACAAACCACCTGCGCTTGACGTGTACGTATTCCCGATTTTCATCGTCAATGATCGCTTTTCTTTTTCTGTTTCTTCTCAATACAACTACTTCTCTTTCTCTTTACACGCTTGGCCTAACTTTCCACGTTCATCTCAACTCGATGCTTACAGCTCTTTGTTACTTTCCTTTTGGTTGTTCCGCTAAGTCGATCTCTACTACGCATTGGTTATTTTGGTGCAGATATTACATGGAATACCTCGGTTTAGTTTCAACTCTATTGCATTTCTATTTTTCATCGGAATTATTATTTCTTACGTTCACTATTAAAAGTGAAAATAAAATTAATTTTTTTTAAATTGCGACTGCTCATTATTATTCATAATATTTTACGTGTAATTTTTACTTGTTTTAAAGTGGATAATAATAATTACATAATTAACGCGAAATCGTGTAATTCCGAGAATTACGGGTAATTTTATACGTATTTTCATGAATAATTAATATAAACATGAATCTAATTTAATGATTTAATAAAGTGCTGTATAACTAAATAAAATAACAACGAGTTTTGATTTAATTTAATCTCGAGAACAAAAAATCAAATTTTTCAAATTTGCTTATACATACCAGCTTCGTTAAAAATTCATAAACCGTTCTACCAAAAGCACGTGCGGATAATTACAGATTTTAACATTACACTATCGCATAGCGGATATTATACAAAACCGTATTTCTCTGAGAAAAGAGAGAGAGAGAGAGAGAGAGATGTAATTATACGGTAATTAACGACGTAACCATTACGTGCTTTTGAGTATTTGTAATATACGTTGTATTACATGTATCAAATCCATTGAAACTTTACAAAAGTACTTTAGCTACTTTGAAATTTTCTTCTTTTTTTTTATGGGCGTGTTCATGAAGCTAAAGTAGCTCACAAGTGCTTGGGATGAAAAATCTCGAGCAGAGAAGAGAAATCTGGGATAAAGGGGAGGATATAGTATGTATATAGGAAAAAAGAGAGACACGTAGTGTAGCGTATGAAAAATTACATAGAAAATGGGATTTTGAGGGAAGTAAAATAGTTTGATGAAACAACTACTGATGCAGAAAAAGATGAAGACTGAACAAAAAATTTTCATAATGCAAGCGTGTATTGTTTATTTTTTGTATATAATTGAAAATTGAAAAATGCGAATGAAATTTATTTGCATTTAATTAATTAGATTTTGTATAAGTAATAATAATAATAATAATAATAATAATAATAGAAATTAAATCATTTTTAAGTAAACAAATTTTGCATTTATATGGATATATGAGCAGTACTAATAATGTTTATATTTTAATACAGAAATTATTCATGAAAAATCTGCATTTACATTAAGAAATAAATACGTTAAAAAAAAGAACTGAGTCATTTCATTGAGAATTGCAATGATATTTTTTTTAACGAATATTAAATTTTAATTAAAAGCTCGACATTTCTGTAAATAAATATTTTCACGAAATAACATTTTCTGATCGAATACTTTACAGCTTGCATCAAATTTATTTCAAATTCTTTTTATTTTTTATTTTTTTTTTTTTTAATGTAGGTTAAAAGAATACAAAGCGCATACCTCGTACAGGCAATTCAGCCAAATTCGAGATGCCAAAACGAAGAGAACAAATTTTTCAGGTTACCTTAACGGGTAGCAAATAAAATGTTAAAACTGCTAGGAATATCGCAAAAAATTTTCTTTCAATGAAGCATTTCGCAATGCGCAATTGCAAGCAACCGAGAGTAAAAAAACAAAGAAGGAGAAGAAGAGTGTATCACGGTGAAATGTTGCCTTCTACCAAAATAATGCAGCGTATGATGATGCATCACGCATTTGGCCTGAGAGCCAAATGAGTCTCAGATATATATGTACGTGCATGATGTATATTCGTCTACTATACGAACCAGTCAGTTCGACCACATAGAGGGGAAAAAGAAAAAAGAAAAAGGGAGAGTAAACAGGAAAGTATAGACATGGTAAAGAAAAAAAAAGAAGAGGAGAAAAAAAGCACTAGTGGATACATACGTACTTTGGAGGCTCAGAAGCGAGTATTGCTGGAAAAGGGGCGTGTAAGCGGTGCGCGTATAGAGCCATAAAAGATGAGCAATGGATTGGCAAGAGCAAGATGAAGCGAGCGCGTGGTATAGGTGGTGAATGGGAAAGGGGGTAAGGTGCACGCGACGAGAGCCAGGTAAATGGAATTTCAAATTTCCGCGGCAGAGACACGTGCGCGCAGTACACACACCTTGGGGTAGACGCGACTCGAGGGAAAAGAGAACGAGGACTACGACGGTAGCGAAGCCACGACGACGACGACGACGACTTTATAATAATATGGAAATGAGAGAGAATCATTAGTTTCCTGAATATAATGTTGAGAACTCTTGGAGAAAGGGAATTAATGTACGCTTGTGCTCTTTCTCTTGCTCCCTCTCTTTGACATTCGATCTGCGTATTTTAATTAGCAGGGAAAGTTAAATCACTGTCTGAGGTCTTCTCTTACTTATGGTATAACTTCGATTTTATTGAAAAACTCTTATTAAATGTGAGTGTAATAAAAAATTTAAACGTAAAAGTTGATACATTTTTCTGCTTGTAAAGTTTAAAAAAAATTCTTCAACATTAACTAAATTAGATAATAAATACTTTAAAAAAAGGAGAAAAAATAAGAACATTATTTACTATGAAAAAAGACATTTTTAAGAAAGATCATTCTGAGCGGTAAAGTGTGTGTGTCTGTAAAGCTCCCAGCGGCTGAAAAATGCTTGGTAAATTTTTCCTCATACATATGTAGATTGAGAGAGGGCGAAGAAAGAGGCCGTTGCGGCAAGTGACCTCCACAGTTTTCAGGTGAGATCTCTCTCTCTCTCTTCCGACAATTTAAGAGAGCTCGTGTGCTACTCTTTTTCTCTATCTCTATCTCGTTCTCGCTCTAGACTAGGTATAGTGTATCCGGGAATCTCTGCGCATCGTTAAATAAATCGTTTTCACGATTCCCGGCCAAAACGACTCTTAGAATCTCGGAAATAGAAGGAAAGGAGAAAAATAATAGTATTGGCATTTTTTGCATAATGGAACACCTTTTTCTTTTCCTTTTTTATTTTTATTCTCTGAGCTATCAAAAATAAAAATCTCGTTTCATTGTTTATTGAAGTATTGCTATTCTGGAATATGAAACGTTATTTTTTTTTTTAATGTATTTCAGGTGCACCTGCAATGTCTTTTCAAATTTAGTCAAAATAAGTAGAATAGGTCACGGTATGATCAGACGTGGTTACAAAATTAGTTATCGAAACTTTGATTAATTTTATTATAAATAATTATTGCTTTGTAAATAAAAAAATAAAACTGCTGGAACATTTATAATTAAAAATTAAAAAACTTGTTTTACATTGCCGTGAAAAAACTTTTTTTTTCTTGTATATTTGGTCATTGTTGTACGGTTTTCAATGCAAATTTTAAGTGCAGGACGTAAAAAGTATTGTTCAATGTTATGTAAATGTACTTTCATACCGCCCGACAACATTTGCATGTGTTAGAGTTAAAAAGTAAAAAACGAAATTTTTTTAGTTAAAGCGAAATGAAAAGACTCTTTTTATTACTGTCACCGAAAGTCATCACAAAGTTTTATTATTATTATTGCAGTAAAAAATCTTTATTATCAAACTACATTTTGATATAACATTTGTAAAACATTCGAATACTAAACCACAATAAAAAATCAATAAAATCCACAAAAAAAAGAAAAGAAAAACTTTTTACACCAAACACTAAGAATGATTCATCGAAACGTGAGTCTCAATACGCCATCACACTTCACTAATCCAAGAAAACATCACACATCGCGTAAGCGCAGCCAACCCATTAAATCTCATGGTACATCCAGGAAAACGACACTGCAGACGTTAGCTTTCGTAAACTTCTCTTCCTTTATCCGAAACTGCCACCTACATCCATAACTCGAATCCACGCGCGATCTCGCAGTAGTATAACGCGTGTCACGATCGCGCAGCTCCCCTGGAACTAGTAGTACAACGATCTCACAAGACGCGTATAGCTTCTACTCTGCCTCGGGCACATCGAACTATACCAAACGACCCCAAGCCACGTTTCCGAGAGAGAGAGAAAGAGAAAGGGACACATCGTATACATATAGAGAAATAGCAGAGTTTCTGTTCTTCCTCTTTCCCCCTCCACCCCTCGTTTTAGCTCTCAGTAGAAGGACCGACCACCACGTAGAGGCCAAGAGTTTGCGGTAGACGAAGTTTCCGGGGCTGCACGGCTATTGCAAATACTAACCGCTTGTGTTTGGCTTTACGATAGCACTGCAGCTCTCTTCTTCCTCCTCCTACTCCTCCTACTCCTACTCCCAAGTACGGTAAAATAGATTCTGTTCGATTCTGAGGAAGTGGCTACTTGCCTTCCTCTCTGACCTTTCTTTATAGAAAATCCGATATTGATAAAAGGCTTGAACGATTGTATGAATATATTTTAGTTTTCTGCGCAAAATGACAATAATATATGATTTATTGAAAATCAATTAAATTTTAAGAAAAAATATTACATTACTTATAATGTTTAAAATGAAAGATTTCAAAAATGAACATTCCAAGTGAGTTGCAAGTTTAGAATTTTCGGGAACAAAATCAGACACGATTTTGAGTACATGTTTAAAAGGTCATTTTCTACCTTCTCGAAAAGTCAAGTTTTGGTATTATATGAAAAGATTTTAGAGTCTATATACATTCATGAAAAGGAAATAACAGTGTGAGCCAGTGTGAAAAGCGTATATTTATAAGAAAAGTTCGCATTAAAAGCGTCAAGCGAGAAACAAGCAAGCTTAAGGTGTAAAAGCATTTTACAGAAATGCCACAGAAAAGTTGGCCATAGAGAGAGAGAGAGAGAGAGAGAGAGAGAGAGAGAAAGAGAGAGTATGCGAGGCAATTAAACAGTGTAAAGAGTACAAGTTAAGTGGTGGCTATATATAGGTGAGAAAGAGACTAGGAGCGGGAAACCACGCGAAAAATCCAATATCGCGCGAACGCGCCCACCCGAGGCCCATTGTTAATCATTGCGCTTCGGGTTGCGCTGTTACTGCTGCTGCTGCTGCTACTACTGCAGATAGAGTAATAAACTCGGCTTCGAGTTTCCATGGCCAACTTTTCCGGAGAAGGTTGTATGTGTGTGTGTGTGTGTGTGAGCGTACTACCTACTCTCTATGAAAGAACGGAAACCAAACTCTCGATGCGAAAAGAGAATGAGAAAGAGCGAGAGGGGAAAGGGGTAAGAGGTTTCGAGTTATTTGTCGCGAGCCACGAGCTCGATCAAACTTTAAAGCTGAGCTGTGAGTCACACCGGCACGGCAGCTCTCTTTCTCTTTTGCTCAGTTCAGGCCAAGTTTTACGATTAGCTCCGGGTGATTTTCAGCGCTGTAGGATCTAGGTGAAACTAAGGTAGATGGAAGCTAAATATGAAGGCGTGTGAGTATGTGGGAGGGAGAAAGAGAGCGTTCTTGAAAGAGTAAAAGCTTGGCGAGGCTTCGAAGAGATTTTTGGGAGAGTGTGGGTAGGAGCCGTGTATATACTTATATAAAGATGTCGTTGTAAAAGCGGAAAGTGGAATTTTAAAGTTGAATTTTCGGAATTTCTAAGAAAGGAGCGTTTTCAGTGTTTATGATCCTTTCATTACTTTGCCGTTGGCTTTACCAGTAAAAGATATTATACTGTTACGAAAGAATTTTTTTTTTATTTAATTACGCTTTTATTAAATCTCTTGTTTTTATTTTTAAAATAAACGTTTTTTTTTTAATTGAAATTTAAAAGTAGAATTAAATGTTTGATAAAATATTTTATTTCTAGTTGCTAGAACACGCTACTATACTATAGGTTGGTATATACGAGGTTTAAAAACTATCACGTGAGCTCTATCTTTTCTATCTCGGTTTTCTTACACCCTCTCAACCTTTCTTTCCTTTCGTGCACCCATTTTGGCGCACTGACCTTTTATCCGTTCTTTATTCTTCACCTCGGACAAAATTCACGGGCCTTTACCGCAACTTATGCATTTCTAAAACGAACTTGAACGGAAGTTGATTTAAAAAAGGGATTTTCGAGAACAGAAAAGCTTTGTGATTTATCTTAAAAATTTTTTTAAAATATAATTTAAAATAATTCTTCAATAAAATAAACCTAAAATAATATTGCTATTCAAGATTAAATATATCACGTGAAACGTGATAAAATTACAATTAAAGCAGCTTGTAAAAACTTCAACTATACGAATGACCGTAAAACGAATGATCGTCTTTAACTTTATGTCAATTGCAGGATTACCAACTGCCAATACTTTAACCTCAATAAACCTCAAAAGTATCGGCAAACAATCGCTTTAATACACTTTATTTTTAAATAAAAAAAAAAAAAAAATCAAACAGAATGTACAAAATAACAAAAGTAAAAGCATTAAAATGTAATTTACAGCGTAAACTAACTAAAGCGAGACTTTCGATACATTATTGAGAAACGCTTCAGGCAAAGAAAACGAAAATAAAAGCATTAGGATCGTAAAGTAACGAGAAAAAAAAGTAAAGAAAAATAAAGTTTACCACATCATTATCGATTGACGTTACACCGGTTCTTTGTGTTTCAAATAGGCGAATTTACTATTTAACGCTTAGAAAAAGTTAAGGAAGAAAAACTTCACTAACGTATAAAAAAGGCCTTTGACTTTGAGATGCCGTAATGACTAATTAATTACAGTATTTACGTCAATTAATAATAGCAAACAATTTTGAGTACACCTTAATTAAATACTTTATTTAACCATTTATTAAACTGTTTATGTAGACTTGTAAAAACTCGACTTGTTAATAAAACTAATTTTGAAATCAAGTATGTTTTCGTCATATTTACAAGTAATTTATGTTATAGTTATTTACATGAATCTGAACAATTTTTTTTATTATTTTTTATTCTTGTATCTTGAGGAAATATTAATTCAATTAAAAATAAATTAGACTTTCATTTAAATTAAAAAAGTGAATATATCAAGTTTGACGTACAATAATGCCTCTGTTTACCTAATTATAAAATAAATTATGCTACACTTCAACAACATTCAAGATTAAGTAGCAAAAAAAAAAAAAAAAAAAGAGAAACAAGTAAAAGCCACTCGAGTGTCCTTACAAAAAGCCATAGCAGACGCAATAACTTTCAAATGAAGCGACCCACTTATATTAATTTAAACCCCCAAGGATAACAGCTTCAGTTGGAAAATGATCCGCTCAGGCGTAGTCTTGAACTTTCCCAAACAGCAGGACAAAAGAAAAAGAAAAAAAAACGTCCAAAGTAGCGAGCTAAGAAAAGTCGTTAGTCCAAAAAAAAAACTAAAGTAGATAAAAAAAAAAGATAGTCCTATCACCCGGTGTAAAACCAAACTCTCGAGGACTAAAGGCAGGCTTCTCCAATCTTTCTCTCTACGATGTAACAAGACTTTCGTCTCCTCTATAGGTGTACACATCTCAAAACTTCACACACATACAGGCAATATAGAAAATATCTTGGTCGACGAAGGCAGCTATGAAAACAAGCTCCATCTCACCGACGAAACAAACGTACAACAGCAATAAAAACGCGCGCTATACCAACTACTCAAGAGCCCAACTTCCTTTTATCTTTTTCACGTTCTGCGTTGTGGTTGTTACGCTACGAGAAATCGTGGAAGGGGCTAAAGGTAAGAGAAGAAGAGGCTTCTATAATACCCAGCGCAAGGGAGGCTAATGCTATTATGCAAATTCCTATTAAAGGTGTATCCACAACGGTCCCTAAGAAACTCTTAAGCTATAATCGTCTCTCACTCCAGAAGGTTTGGACGTGTATGTGTGTTTGTGTTTGTGTATGTTTTTGTGTATGTTTGTGTGTGTGTGTGTGGGTGGATGAAATGGAAGGAGGGAGGAGATGGGAAGGATCAAATGAGTGGGAAAACTAGGCAAACTTGATGATGATGTGATAAGAAGAAAGTGAGTATTTGAGTAACCCAAAGATTAATATAATATTAAGCTTATGGTTTAGTAAAATTTTTTTTATTATTAAATTGTTTTTAATGATTTATATTTATTTTTTTAAATAATATTAGACATAAAAGATTGTTACTATACAGAAATAAAATTGTATGGAATTATTTAGCAATATTTTATTTTGAAATTTATAATTTAATATTAAACTACAGTAACATTATTCTTATAAAAATAATATCCAGTTTCATAAATTTCGCAAAATTAAGGTAATAAAAATGTCTAGAAACTTTAATATCCCAATTACTTTCCTGAATAGCAAAGGTGTGTGTGTAGTAAAATTATTAAACATTAAACTTTCAAAGAAAATTAACGGCTATAAATTTGCATAAAACTTTGAAAATTAAAGAAAATTAAGGCTCTTATACATATTATACAATATAAATAAAATTAAGCTATTTCATATCTTTATACTTTCAAGAGATACTCTTAGATTATCAGTTTAAATAAATGTAAATGGCCATCAGTGCTATGGTAACTAGCTTCATTATGCCATAGATATCTACTTTTAAAAACCTCTCTTCATCACAATTTTTTTACCGCGAAATCCCTTAAATTTCTCTACTCTAACTGACAAGAAAAAGCAGAATTTTTTTTTTTCAATGAAAAATTAAAAAAGAATCATGCAAAAAGATACAGACACTATAAAAGACGAGGCTCCACTTACGTTTTCCCTCTTACGCTTAAAGCCTATATACGAGACCCAAGCGAAATAACTTGAAAAAAAAGAGAAAGTAACTAAAAGAGCCACGATGAGCTATAGAAACGCGTTAGTCGCAACGTGAGCGGAATGTCCGTCGAGGCTAGTTACCATAATCGCGCGAGTCCACTCGGCAATTAGGACAATTAACCTTTTGGCCTCGGCGCGTGACCGCGTCTACGAAAATACGTACACAGAAATAAAAAAAAAGAAAATAAATTTAAAAAAAAAAAATTTTATCAAATTCGTACGACGGACTGACTGAGTGAAAGGCGAGCGTGAATGTGCGGGAAAAGTCGCGTTTCCGCAATTAGCTTTGGCCTATAGACTAGCATCATTCCAAAGTCAAGTTGTGCGCGTGTGAATTAATTGAGCTTGCGCTCGTGCTGCACGTGCAAAAATATGGAGTGCCACGGAAAATTCAACGACTGCTATGATGATAGCGATGAAAAAGAGAGGGAGAGGGATATAGGTATATATACAGGCTCTGGTGTGTGGAAATGGCATTGGAGCGACGTTTCTTTGAGTTCCGCAGTGCGAGCTTAATGAAAATTGCTTTCCTGAAGAGATGTCTGGTAGATCGCTGATTTGAAAGCGTACTGGAAAAGTATTTGTGAGTACTTTTTTTTGCTGTAGGTTGGTTGAATAAGGTTTGAGGAAAACTGAAAACTTTGAAAATGATATGTTGCAAAGATAATTGTTTGATTTTTTTTTTTTAATAATTGGATAAGGCTGATTGTGTTTGCGTTGTGTTATGTAATATACATGACCTTTTTTTTGTTTATTTGAAAAAGAAAATATTTGCTAAAATGAATGTATATTTTTTTATTTTTCCAATTCATTTTATTTTTCCATTTATAAATAAAATGAAAAAACGAAAACAAAGATTGAGTTTCAAACTTTCAAAAGCAAAAAATTGTGCCAGTAGAATTCTATACCTTTTTTACTTTTTTTCAGGATGTATATCTCTCTTCAGTGTAAGATCAAAGAGTTTTAGCAGTCGAATACAATAAAATCAAACAATAGAGCTACGTTCGTTAAAACAAAACCCATTCAAAGTTCCAACGACGTCAATGGAAAAAAAGAAAAAGTTTAGTGCGTGTCTAAAACATTATTTATTTTTTCTTTTTTTTTCTTTTTTAATTTACATCCTTTGACTTTATTTGAATTTATCCTTGACTTTTACATGTTAACTTTTTAAAATAAAGTTAATTAATGTAACAAAATGAATACGAATTTTTTTACAAAATTGTACAAAAAGAAAATTTAAAGCTTTATATTTCACAATATTATTCTTCATAAAGGGCATGTACAGAACAAAAGTAAATCAATAAAAGAATTCTACAGAATACTACAATTAACATCACTTTTCATTTAGGAAAGTCGAATTTCATTGAATTTCTATTTTAACTCAGAAACAAAAGATTATTGCGTTATTCTAAATCCGCTTATCACACATCAAAAACAACGCTAAGCCCTTTATCCAGGGCATAAAATCTGAATAAAAGCTCGCAAAACATAAAGAAAAAAATGAAAAAGAAAAGAAAAACCTTGCGCATACTCGTGAAAGTTAACGTTCTAGATGCAAATCTATTATTTAACTCATGCATGTACGTACGTACGTATCGCTTCTTGTTCCAAGTACTCTAATAAAAGGCAGACCCCAAAAACTCACAAAAAAGCGCGAATAAAAAACTAAAGCTAAAAATAAAAGAAATAGGCCGACCTAACAATTGTCATCCTGAGAGCTAGGGCGAATGTTTGGCCCATTACTGAAAGGGAAAAAGGTTGCGGATATATAGTAGACATGCTCATGGGCCGCATACATGCACGTAGAGACTGCGACGCGCAGGCCGTATAAATTCTCGGCCAACGGCAGCTCGGCGCTTTGTTAACTTTGCTGACGCGTCGGTATCACGGGGCAAGGGGGGAGGGGGAGAGGGGGGACGCGACGGGCTGGTGCGTTGCGTCAAGGCAAATTTGCAGTGGACCCGCTCGTAAATACGCGCCACTACTGATATAGAAGGGGAAAAAGTAGAGGGGAAGGAGAGGAAGCTGGCCGTACGGGAAAGCTCGTTATCACCTGGCACCGATATTCGCGCAGGAACGAACTTTACGATAGCAAACTCTGTTACGATTATATTCCTGCCATACAGGCAATGCCAATGTTCGCGAGTAATTTTTTTCTTCTTTTTTTTTTTTTTTTTATTTTCAGGGCAGCGTTGTGCTGTTTCGGAAAGGAGTGGAAATTGTATTGGACGAGAAATTTGTTAATGGAAAGCAGGTGTTGAAGCGAGAGAATGGGGTGACACAGTTACGTGCTGTAATAATGTTTTATGCATATGATCTTAATATTTTAGAAAACAATTTTTGCTTTCTCAAAGAGAAAGCTTTTTTTTTAGTTATTATGCAAGTAAAAATATGATTTTAAATTTAGAATAAAAAGATAAAATAATACAACTAATTGAGTACATCGGGTATTTTTATAAAAAAAAAAAAAAATAGACACTTTTTTGTTAATTATTTAAAGCTATACGAATTGTTTCAAGATGTGAAATAAAAAAAAATGAAGTAGCCAATTGATAAAGTGTACTTTGTAAATAATTTTCCAAGAAACTGTTTCTTTTTCTTCAACAAGTAATGGAAAGATTGACCTAATTACTATACTCTTAAGGGTTCCCTAGTTACAATTGATTTCATCCACTTATAAACAATAACACTAAAATTAAGATCATTTTCATGTTGAAAAGAATTATCAAATATTAATGTACGTTCTAATAATTAAAAATATAACAAGGAAAAAAATAGAAATAATTTTTTTTATTTTTCTTTAACATTGTTATTTTGTAGAAACAAATGTTAAATTAAAAATATAACATTACATTTTCACTTTAATTTTTTATAAAACAATATTTTATAATAGTCAAAAAATAAACAAACAAGTAACTGAAACATTTAAAATAAAATTAGCTTAATTAACAAAAAGTGCAATGATACTTTTGTAAAGAATAAATAAAAATAATCGATTAAAATTTTTTTTTTCAAAATGATACTGAAACATATTTATCAAAATTACAATACAGCAAAACATCAGTCAGCAAACATAATAAAAAGTAAAAAGAAAAAATTTGAATTATTCTTATTCATAACTAGATATATGTATACCAACAGACCACAAAACAAATGTTAAGCGCTGACAAATTGCTACAGCTATTTCCGCTGAGCACTACGACCAAGCCTTTCTCTTGTATCTCACCCCTGACTTGAGTTGAATTTCCAGCTTCGTGCTTGGGAGCGTAAGTAGAAAAAAAAAATAGTAAAGAAGATGAAGAAGAAGAAGAGCAGAAGTGTGAAGGAAATATACCAAGGTATGTATATGCACTTGGAAAGTGAGGTTTGAACACTTGAGGAGTATATTATATGTGTGTGTGTGTATGTGTGTCTGCAAGCTTCGTGCCTAAGATGGATGAAACGTGTCAGGAAGAAAAGCCGGAAGGCTGCCAGAAAATAACATTGGACTGAATAACGACCGTTTTGAGAAAGACGTTCGCCAAGGTACTGCCACTAATATACTAGTATATACTGCTTCCCCCACCCCCCTTCTCCACATCCTTTTTTTTCTTCTCTTCATGAGACAATTCAAAATTTTATACTGTGAATAAGGCACTTGCTTATTTTATGATATAGTTAATTTTATAATTTATTTCGTATATTGCGATAATAACATTAAAAAGGGTTTTAAATGAAACTAATCAAAATTTAGCTAATTAATAATTCAACATAATATATAGGTATTTCAACGAAATGTAGAATAAATCATTTTGATTTGTCGAATACATTCATAAGCGAAAATTTAAATGAGCTACATATTATGATTCATTAAAATCCTTTGGCACGATTACAAATAATTTAAAATTCCAACAGAGTAAAATAAAAAAAAAAATAAATAAATAAAAGCTGATCAAGAATCTGATTTTCAATTCTAAAATAGCCGAAAATCCCAGAACATAACACAGTAGCTAAAGATTTCGCAATAACGCTCATCGCTCGATTCTCCGCATTATAATACAAATTTTGAGTGAGAAATAGAGAGAGAAAGAGAGAGTAGAGAGAGCAAGCGATAATCATTCTAGCGGCAATAACTGGAAAAGAGGCCGCTCTCAACCACCGCCGCTACTACCTGGAGCGCCACAATTACGATATTCACAGAGATCACAGCAGAACGATAACAAGAGAGCGAGAGTGGGGAAAGGGGAGGGGGGGGGAGTAGAGCATCGGATAAAACGAGCGTGTTTCCGCCAATCGCATCAAAGCCGCATTAATAACAGCAGCAAGGTGGCCGGAAATTGGATGAGCGAGAGACTACCACCACCGCTGCGGCTGCTGCTGCTGCTAGTCGCGCGAGCGAGCGAGTGCTTTCGGCAAAGGCTGCACAAAAGCCCCGCAGGAACGTACACAACCGCAAGCTCAGCTGCCCCTAGACGACGGGAAGAGAGATTGGCTGCTGTATAAGGATGCAAGGATGCTTTATAGTGATAGAAAGAGAAGTGGAGTATGGGATGATGATGATGATAGAACCGCGGCTGCAACGACCTACGGTATAGAGCCGGCTAATCCTCGGCATTGCCTACGTACAATGGCTCCCCGCTGAGGCCCCACAAAGTCTCTCTCTCTCTCTCTTTCTCTTGAGGGATAGAGAGAGAGGGAGAGGTGTGTGCTTGGGGCTTTCGGGAGAAAGGGTAAACTTAAGCAGCTTCCTATAGCAACCCTCTCTCTCTCTCTCTCTTGCCATCCTCTGCTATACTGCTATACTACTGCCCTATATGTGTATAGCCGAAAGCATCCAACACCCAACAGCGCTCTCGCGGGATCCGTTTAGCAAGTTCCGGTAACTCGATGCGGACCGGAAGTCCAATCCCCGACAGTTTGCCTAGCCACACGACCCTACCTCCCCCACCCCTCCCCCCTTTACACTGTTTTCTGCCGTCAACTACTACAAACTACAGGGTTATATCCTCTCTCCCTCCCTCTCTCTCTCTCTCTCTCTCTCTCTCTCTCTCTCTCACTCTTCTACTAGGAATATAAGCGTACTTGCTATATAAGGACGCGAGGAAGCTCGAAACGTAGCGGCAAACTTCTAATTGCTATGCTGAACAGGAGCTCTCTTCCTATATAACCACCTATCCCATCCTACCTATCCACTCTTCCTCTTCTCAGGTCTCTACCATACTCGAGTACTCGATGCGTCCAGTATAGTAGTCGCGCGTATCCTGCTCTTGTACTTGTACTTGTACTGGTGTATATATTATACATCGTATCTTTAAGTGGCTCAAGTACTATACGCTTAACGTTGCTTAGTTTACGAACATTTATTGACCACGATCAGAGTTACAAGTGCTTATATAAGCATATATAGCGCATGGATACACTGCGGATATATTATATAATTATTGTTTTGTTTTAAAAATATGATTTTTTTTCTTTTAGTTTTCAAGAGTGGAAACATGAAAATTTGATGGTGGATGTTTATTGATGGTGAGTTTTAGCTTTAATGACCTGGGGGTGTGTATTATATATTATGTACAATATTTTGCTTGTCTGACCAAACTCGGATAAATCTACTTAAAGATTCTACTGCAACCTGTTAACGCCATGATATTAAATTTTAGAATATCGTAGTTTACACTTTACAGTAGTAAGCCACAGTGTTTTGTAAATAAAATTATAAAAAATAGTTTTATTATTTAAGTGGGATTTTTTGTTAATTAATTAATATACTGCAGACTGAGAAAAAGATATAATAATTTTGTCGAAAAAGTAAGTTTTTCTTTTTATAACAAACTGAGCGCCAAATTCTTTTTCAATTTTTTACGTTCAAAAAGCCTTTACTTTTCTACCAAAAAAAAAAAAAAAAAAAACAAAACAACCCCACAAAACGTGAACGAGCGAGTGTTAACCGAAGCGCCACAAGCAAACAAGGGAGACGCACCGAAACACGACGCTCACCACCGTCGCTCTGCCAGTATCCCAGAGCTTTTTCCAAAGGGACTTCCTGTTTTTTGCAGCAGAAGCAAATGGGCAAGCATTCGACCAACACGTTGGTCCGTGAAATAGAATGAAAAAAGAGTCGGTCGGCTATGCAAGAAAAAACTTGTGTGTATGCGTGTGTAGAATGAGTTTGGTAGATATTCGCGAGTGAATCAGCCTTGCTGCTTTTTTTTTCTTTCCATACACATTGAGCTGATGCGAAGACTACAAAATCTTGAAGCCCAAAAAGACAAAAACGTTCGGCCGGAAGGAAGCTCTTCACAAGTTTTAAGAGAGGGGTGGTTGGGCAAAGTTAGGTGAATAGGGAAAAAGAAGTGCTCGAACTTTTTTTCCAAGCTTTTTTCGATTTTGTTTAATTAAAGGTTCTGCTCTGTGATTTTGAATTGTTTTGATGTGTATATATTTTTGTTATTGTTTCGTGTGTTGATTTTACGATAAATAAACAAACAAAATGTTCATACTAAATTTAATAGTTTACAATTTGTTTATAAAAATATTCAAAAGTTCAAAATATTTGTTAATATTATAAACAAATATTTATAAAAAGTATTACGTGAACATGCTATTGCAGACGTTTATGTTTATTTATGGTAGTAGCTTACATTTTTATTACTGTGCTATTTTTACTATTTTTACAATTTTTACTTTTTTCTAGCGTGGGTAGAGAAAAAAAAATTAAACAAGAAAAAGTGGCAGAGAACTTTTTAATTTATTACATTTTTTCTGATCTCAACTACGATTACGTTTATTTCTTTATGTGTTTTTACTACGTCTACCAATTCGGATGCATTCCACTGGGATCAAATTTTCGAGTTTCGCTTCTAATATTGCAATTTATGGGAAAAATGGTAAAAATAAATTGTACGAGAAATGATTGAACGTCATACACGAATTTTAATTTTAAAGAAAGCGAAAAAAAAAATAAATAAAACAGAAAACTTGAAGTTGTAGAAAGTAATTATACAAAATTGCTCTCGTGCATTTTTTAAAAATAACTTTTATTTGATATTTAAAACGTATTAAAATTTCTTTTAAAACGCATTTTAATTATGCGTAGAAGTGCACACATAAAAAAACAGCAAACAGAAAATGCAATTAAAAACGGATTAATTTTTCATATTCATCAATGTTTATTAAATAAAATTAATGAATTCATAAATTTATAATGAAAATTTATTTGTAAGGATTGAAAGAGATTAATATTTTACATTGACATTCTACATCATGTAACAGCATGAAAGTACTGTGGGTAAATATTGAAATTTCTTGTTTACTTATTAACTTCATTTATTACATTTCTCTGTAAAATAACAAGAAAAGGTAACCTTACAAGGAGCACAGAAATGACGATAGTCCAATTATTGTCCACAAAGATCCTATTCAATTATTACAGAGAAATTTCATATATCTATAGGTTCTAAAAATAAATCCACTTCAACAATCTAATATCTCAAAACGAGTTCCGTCTAAATCAATGTTGACTTAGTCACCTCAACAACCGAAAATTCACATGAAATGCAAAAAAAATCCATCCAAAAATAGTAGTCACATCACGACGTTTTAAACGCGTCGCATTCATCAGATCCCTATTTCAGCGTACTAGAAAGCCTATCCTGAGCTTTCTTTTTTCTTCTTCTAGCCCCTCTCGTCACGGTCTATCTCTCCCTCCTCTGTCGGTACACTCGTGCGGCAGGAGCGTGCGCGTGGCTAGTGTATAGACTCGAGTGGCACTGTGAATGAGCCAAGTGCAATCGAGGCTGGCGCGACCATAAGAGAAGAGAGCCTGGTATAGAAAAACGTGCCCGGGCTCACCTGCAGGCTAGTAGTATCTCCTTGGCGTCTAGTGCCGGACGTGTCCCAAGCCCACTTGAGGCCTTGCTCGCATCTCTAGTTTTTCGGTATAATAAGGCAAGCGTGCGTGTCGCGTAAAAAAGCTCATGTTTCACGGCCTCTGTGATGTGGTATACGCGCTCACGTGTCTGTGGTTTTCTTATCTTTTTTTTCTTTTTTTTTTAATTGTAATTTTTGATAAACCTTGCTTTTTTTTGGGATATTATCAAGGTTTTGCTGCTCCTAGCTTATTCGTTTATGGATTGCATGAAACTTTTTAGAGTCCGGTTGTTTGTGGTTGATTTTTCTTATGATTCATTTTAAGATGAAGTTTTCTTAAGTTCAAATGTAGATGATGTTTTCAAAAATAATATCAGTTGCATTTATAACTTGTTATTGTAATAGCAGACTTAATTAAAAGGTAGTTAAACAGACACGGTGTAATTAGTGTAAATATTAAAATTGATGTAATTTTGAAATTCAAAATTACAAAATTAACATAGCTTGAAAATGCATTTGCATGACAAATCTATTCTAAACAAGGAAAGTTTGAGTTTGAACTTTCAAGTTCCATAAATATCATCATGACAATTCAGCGTAGTCTTCCTTGTGTAGAAACAAAGCCTTTCTTGTTCTCTAGTTTCTAACAAATCTCCCTATATTTAGTTAAAATGTTAATTTAAAAAATCTTTACACACATGCTATTACAAAGATTTATGTCTTGCATTTAAAGCCACCAAGAAACAATACAATTCTTTTTTTTTTAAATCTATACCCAAATGAAATTCCAATAATCAATAATACCTACACATCACGAACAAGCAGGATTTATTCATCTAACTTTATTGGCTTCAAAAAAAAAAAAAAGATAAAATAAAGAAAGAGAGCTATAAAGCAAGTTTGTAGCTAGCAATATAAGCAGAAAGAGATTTCTCCCATCGAATATCCACCTTAACGATGCATGTTTGTTTTTACGAGCGCATATACATAAATATATATATATATATAGAAAGAGAGAAAAGATGAAGATCAGTCAGTCGGTAAACTATAGAAAAGGAGGGGAGGCAAGCACAATTGAAGATTGATTACCTCATAGTTATACCTATATACCTCTATATATTATATACTTTTCAAGCTGAGCTCTCTGTTCTGAAAAATTCTGCCAGTATACCTACACATCAAGGAAAGCAGAAAATGCGTATACATTGTATTACCCTTATCCCATAACGCAATACCATCAAACTATGAAAACAATAAAAGACACACACTGCACACACACACACA
>JAPYZE010006780.1:0-11963 GCA_030522805.1 Leptomastidea abnormis
GCGTCTCCTTTTATTTTTTTTTTTTTTTTTTGCGTTAGTTTTCATTTTTTTTTTTCAAGAGGTCACGGATGTTTAACGATGAAAAGCATCATTTGAAATAATTTTTTTTTTCTCAAATTTGAACGTAAGTTTGTACGTATAGTAAGATGGAAAGATTGTCTTAATACCAATTTATCCGAGCCACAAAAGGTATTAGAAGTATAATAAAAGAGAAACCAAGAGAGAATTGAAAGTTAGGGGAGTGAAAATTTCTAGGTGAGAAGAGAGATATTTGGGGAGGGGTAGAAAAAGGGAGATGGCAGCTGACTACGATGGATTTTCAGACACTTTGGATTCCTTTCAACCGTATTAAATGCAATCACTCGACTGTGACAGAAATTACTTCAAATGTGTGTGTTTTTATGTACGGAAAATACTGGAGAACATAAAAGTTCAAAGGCCAAAATATATATATACTGCTGTGTAACCAATGTAAAAATCGAAATTAAATGCTGTACTTGGACGATTTGTTCTTGTGGGAACAAGAATAAAGAAGATCAAGAAGTGAGGCAGATGTTGACATTTTCAAACCACCAAGTCATTTATTTTTCAAGTATAATATACCTATGCTTTGGATATTAACATTTTTTTTTGAGATAATTTCAAAGTGGATTAATAAAAAATTAATTTTATATTTTCTTAGAAAATAATTAGTTTTACATTAAAATATACACCGTATGATCATACAGTAGTTTTGAAATCATACATTTTACGCAGTCGCAAATAAAAACATAACTCCTTCATCAGCTAGGTCATTTCGGAATAAAGGTTAATCAAAACAGTATACCATAAAGCCTAATTTTAAAATTATCGAGAGTTTTCTCATCAAGACACTCTATATCCCGTCATTAAAGACACTTCTTTACCACATGGCATTTGCAGCATCACATAAAAGTACCTATGAACATTTAGTATTGTGCAAAATCGCGAGCAAAAAACGGTCGATCCCGAGTCTTGAAGGACCTTATAGTTGTACACGCGAGAGAACAAAGACTCGCGGTGCGAATGACGCGAGTATAGAAGAAGAAGAACCAAGGCAAAAAAGGTCGACGATCTACACGTGGAGTTTTGCACGCTCGCGCGTATTACTCGGTCCCGCACCTACTCCTTGAGTCTTAACGATAGAATCCAGAGGTCTATACTCAATGCACTCTCTCCCTCTCTCTCTCTCTCTTCTGGATTGCGATTAGCCACGGCCATAATGAAGCTGCTGCTGCTACTGCCACATTGCTTTTCTTTCGGTTCTCTTTCTATACCTCCCTTCATTTTCTTCTTTCTCTCATTTGTCCCTTTCGCCATCATCTTCTTCTCTTTCTTTCTCTATCTTGCGTCCGTGCAACAACGACGACCAAGTCGACGAAGATGCTCTGCTACTGAAGGCACGCGTACCGGAAGCTTTGCTCATCTTCCTCGAGCGCGCGCGCGCGTGCTACACTCATTTAACCGCTCGCCTCACCTCCAGTCGACTATCTCTAAGTCCTCCTCTGTATATATAGTGTGTGTATGTGTGTATATCGTTGTATAGTACTGCTCGTGAAAAGAGTTTTCTTACGGCTTTTTCTCTCTATCTCTCTCTCTCTTTCTCTCCGGCTTTTATGCCTTGAAATATTAGCGAAATAATTGTCTTGCTTCTGGGTATTTTTTAATTACAAACTTAAATCTTATGCTCTTTTTTTGTGTTGTTGTTGTTGTTGTTCAGCTAGATGAAGTCTCTGAATGAGCATAAGCGTAAGTAACAGAATGTCAAGATTTAAATTAAAAATTAGAAATAGAAAAAAATTGTTACATAATGATTTTACGTTTGAAAACACTGTATGGATTTTTAAAGATATCAACATAATTGAACATTCACAAAAGTTACTTGTGTAAGTGCGATCTCGATTCTTAATGAGAGAGAGAGAGATAGAAAAAGGTCACTTGCACATTTGCGTTCTTTCATTAATGTTAATCTTTAAGAGATAGGTTGAATCTAAAGTGTATTTTAAATTAGTCGCTTGGATAGTAAGTATAGTTGCACGATACAACAAAAACAAATTTTACGTGGGAAGTTATACACATTTTAGCGCGGGAGGCTTAGATATATAAATAAATGAGAAAAATAACTGATTTATAAGTGGCTTTAACCTCGAGATTATTTTTTTTTTTTCAAAGTATCGTCAACGTTTCTTAGAATCTATTTATTATCAAATACAAAATAATTCAAATGACACGCGATATACATAATTTCTGTCTGTCATCAATAAAACACTTTTCTCAGATGTAAACTAATAATGCAAATGTAAATTTTATAAAATCATGACATTTTAAAGTCCAAATTTGATTTAAAAAAAAATAATAATCGTCAATCAAATTTCGAAATATAAGTTTCTGAATTTAAAAAAAAAAATGTGAAATACTTCAACAAACGCATGAAAAATACAAAACTTTCCAGCATCCGCAGTCAGGCCTGCCTGTGCATGTGCAGTGTATATTCACCAGCGTGCGTCCTTTAGCAATTTAGATCTTATCAAATTTTCTGCATCATTGCGCCGAACTGCATAATAAAAAAAAAAAATGCAACTCTTTTGCTGCGTTGACTCGAAACGACAATTTTTCCAACGCATGCTCTCGGTCATTTCTTTTTTTCTTTTTTGCCCCTCATCCGTAGGCGCCGTGTCGCCGACAGACATCCTCGTGGCTTCCGTCGTCTCAAGGCCGCCCGGCACTTGCGACAACATCAGCAAGTTTATACTATACGTTATACATATGTGTGCGAACGCGCAATGTGGGCCGTGTGCGCGCACGAAGAAAAAAATGTATACATATAGAGTAGGCATATACACACACACGTGAGCCGTACTCAAGGGATCATCATTGCACCCAGGGCTTCTTTCTTGGATGTCCAGGCTAAATTATCAGGCATAAATTAGATCTTGTATTATAGCACAATTTCTCGATAACTTGTTTGTCATCAAAGAACAACGTATACCTGCAGCTATGAACTCGATATTATATTTTTTATTATTGATCGGTAACATTGACGACTCATCCTAGCACATTACAAATATTTGCGTATTTAAAAAATTTATTATCCAGTACAATGAAATTTACTAGAAAATAATAACTCTACACGATCCAAGTTAAACGGCTAGAAAAAAAAGAGGAACAAAAAAAAAAAGATATATATGTATATCATATGAAAAACAGGATCATTTAACTAGGCTTGAATCTTAGAAAGCAGGCTCGTTATTCTTTCTAGTCATAATTACAGGCTTAGCATATAGTTGAATAGTCGGTGATGATTGCCCGAGTAGAAAAAGAAAGAAAGAAAGAAATAGAGCTAGGAAGCTCGTTACAATTTAAATGTCCGTCGAAAAATTCCCGTTCGAGCTTTACACCTTCAAGAGAAGTCGAGTATTATATAGACCCACCGACCGACAACTCTCATTCTCCCACGGCCCCGCTTATAGCCAGCGTTTATGCTTAATCGTGTGTATATGTATATCTAAAGAAAGAAAGAAAGACCTGGAGACACTCGTTAGAGAAGTAAGCAAGCGACTTTAGGCGAATGCACGAGTTCTTTTTCTCGGCGAGTCTTTTCTTTCTCGTAATGTAATACCTGGTGGCGCCAGGGGCGGGGATCGAGAGAAGGTGGAGCGCACGTTAATTTGCGTTATGGGCACCCGTTGCTTGGCTGCATCAGCTCTCTTTTACTCGCCAGGAGATCCCCCCTCCCCCTGCCCTTCCTCCACCCCCGCTCTCTTTTATTCTCCTTCGCTTGACCGTATACAAATAAGGAAATTTACTTACCAGTGAATCCACCTCCGGGTCGGCGATGTAGAAAGGCTTCTCTTGTCTGATCTGCAACAGAGAAACGAGATATGGTAAAACTTTAATAATTAGAAGCTATTGCATTGTTAATTGGATATATTTTTTCCTTTTTCTTTTTTTTCAATTTATTTAAAGACTATCGGATTTTTTTTTTGTAATTCAGATATTTTTTTTTGGTTCATTTACAGCTTCTGAATATAGCAGCAGCTGGTCGTACTTTTTAATCATATAAAAATTTAATAGCAAATTAAAAAGAGATAAAAAAAAAATATGATTGTTCTGGTAAAACACGAAATGTCAAATAGAGTACGAAAATGATTTAAATTTACGTCTATTTGTACATGGCAATGTCAAAACTATAGGCATAAGTGACGCCAAATGTCGAGTTTAAACGATAAATATAATGATTAAACACCTGTTACAATTACATATATAAAACGCGTGTTAACGTCTGTTACTGATGGTTAATTCATCAAGATCGAAGAGGAAAAATGTATACATACGTATGTATGTATGTATGTATGTATGTATGTAAGAGAGAGAGAGAGAGAGAGAGCCACGCGCACTATTTATCAATTAGCTGGTACATACGTATAACATTCGTCGTCAGCAACGACTAAATGCGATATATCGAAGAAGAAGAAAAAGAAAAAATAAGGCTAAACTTCTTCTCGTGTATATTATAAGTATACGAACATCTAAGCACGTGCTCTTTCGCATTTTTTACAGTGCCATGCCAGCCGCAGCGCTGCACGCAATCTTTCCAGCTGCGTATAGCAAGTGAAAAAGAGAGATCTACAGCAGGAAAATAGCAGGAAAAGCCATCAGCCATCGAGTTTTCTCGTGGAATGTCAGATGATGTTTTAAAAAAAAAGAAGCTGAAGCAGAAGAAGAAGTCGAGCTGTGGAGTGTCAGGTTTCCGCGAGGAGAGCCAAGTACGCGTGCGCGACTGGTACCGCCTTATTCATGAGACACTGAATTCTGAATGGGAGTTTCTGATCGCTGAGAGAGAGAGAGAGAGAGAGAGAGAGAGAGAGAGAGAGAGAGAGAGAGAGAAGTGTATAGTTATCGTTCGTCAAGATGCTGGTGTATATCTTGCCGTGAGAGAACGTATAGTAATGAAGGTGTCTCTTGACCAAGACGGCTCCTAACAAAAATACTGTCACAACCTACCCACCACTAGCTCTCTCTCTCTCTTACTTGTTCGCCTCCACACGCGCAAGTTTCTTGTCCGCAAAATAACGCGTGCACACGCCTCTCTTATACACGACGAAGACGACGAAGAAGAAGACTATTACTATACTCTTGCCCCTTTTTTTTCTATCCCTCTTAAATGCGAATGGCAGTATAAAAGCTTTTGCCCGATCGTTTTCTCGTCTCTTTTCCAAACCTGATCTCTGGTAGCAGGTATATAGGTTTTGTATAAGTATATAAGAAAGACACGACCGAGGATTACAATTTGTAAGAATCCTTACTCCCACAGCGTGTGTCACGTTCTTTTTCCAACGAGCTACCCTTTTATTCTTCCCCTCCTTTTCTTTCTTTCTTTTTTTTTTATTTTTCTACTTCGACCTAACCCTTTTCTTATATATTGTACAGTTTTTCGAGAAAGAAGGACGATAGAGAGAGAAAAAAAAATTAATCGCTTTATGAGCTGATTTTTTGTGTTACCATTTTTTTATTCTTATTTGCACATAAAATCGAGGAAGTCATAAACAACATAAAACAAGTTGAATATTTTGTATTTTTAACGCCTTTTTCAACGCTGAAATAAACGTCATTTCGGCTAGAGATTGAAATCTCAGTACGATAGGCGCCAGAATCGAACCCTCGACTTCTGGATCATGAAGCATACGCTCTACCGACTGAGCTACGTAAGACTCTGTATCTGGTAGTTGAATATTAAGTATAATATTTTTTTGAACACACAAGAGAGAAACAACTCTTTCAGTAAAACATTTTTTTTAAAAAACTAGAAGTCTAACATTTTTGTGTATTGAGAATCGACAATAAAGGTAAGCCTTGAGGTTATCGTAGCAGCATAGCAGCAACAGCTTTCTCCAAGATTAAAATTACAGCTTCTGGGATCCTTCCTAAGCGCTTTAACTTTTATGATACTCGAAAGTAGCCTTCTCACCTTCGGCTACCTTAAACTTTACCCAACGTAGGGGTCAAAGTTCCAATACCTATAGCATGAGAATACTTTCTCTCTATGGTAGTAAAGTAATAGACGAGAATCGTCTTGTACCTACCGACCAGACATACAAAATTCGCCATAAATCTGCAAAATCCACAGTTTTGACTTTTTCCACGTGACAGACACGAACGCAAATATTTCGGGATTCTTTGTATCCGGCTTTTATATTCTCCAAAGCAATTATCCTTGACCTCTTAATCTCCTGACTCTCCCTTGTAATCCGAATCACTAACCTTCGATCTTTATACCTGAAGTATAGGTACCTACAAATTTTTCAAAAACGTACTTATTTTATAGTGTATCAATGAATATATACCTACAAGAGCTACCAACTGCTTACTATAGAATAACAGATTTCAATCACCAACAGCATTAATGAATGACTATAATGTTTAAAATTTATATGTCAAAATAAAGTGTGTCTTGAAAATCTTTAGAAGAATGTAAAATTATGACTATCCAAAATGAATATTATTATCTAATCAACAAAACAAGTCAATCAGTCGATCAAAGTAAACTGTTTCAAGAGTTTACAAATATACACGCTCGATATATAAATTTTTTTTTTCTTTCTTTTGAACCATCACGTATATATAGCTCCGTAAATCAACCTATAATCACTATTTAATTAATTGATTCTTAATCAGATAAGCGCTCACAAAAAAAAAAAAATCTTTAACCTCGAAAATGTTCATTCATTATTTTTCGTTTAGAAAATCAAGATCAATTAATGCAATCGAAACAAATACACTATTTTTAGCAGAAAATTATTTAAAAGCAGAACAGCACACCAACATAGGTGTACACATATAAATCAGACTAAAAAACAAAGTTAAAAAATGATAAATCGCACAAGAAAGATCGATGTGCTAATCATGCAAATACACACAGACACACAGGAGGCTCTTTCTCTCATACACACGCACTTTCCGCTTTCTTAATTTTTATGCTAACGAGTGAGAGCATATACACGACTACGCCGATTGGATAAAAAAAAAAAGTCACACCATGATTATCGCGCGATTATTCGCGAACACGGTACGTTGTAATTTTCTATTTGTGCAGAGTCGTTGAGCCGCGAGTGGCAACGATGCGCATGCGTTCTTATATATACACAGTCAAACGACAACTCAAGAGATGACAGGATCACTTGGAAAAGGTAGAGATGAAACCGGTCTCTCTTTGCTTCAGCAGACACGTTGCAAGAGTTTCCGCGTTGGCGATTAAAACAACTTCGGCCACTGTCCAGTCTGCATTCATATACAGCTAAATCTGATCGCCTACGCAGATTCTCGTTTCTTAATTGACTTCGTACTTGAGATGCAGCTATAGGAAAAGAAAGCTGGTATTACTAAGCCTGATGCTGCTGTTAACGATCGGTAAAAGCTGATTTATTGTTTGTAATAACGGAGCTGTTATTTTTTTGTCAGATGTATATGCTGATGTATACATCAAGCTTCTGCGCAATATTTTGGATTTTTAATCAAGTGCAATGTTGCAACTTAATTGGAAAGATAGGTAGATGAGAGATTTTTAGATTAAAAAAGATTTTGGTGATAATTGATTTGTTAAAGAAATTGATGAAATTTAAAAAAAAAAATCAAGAATGATTATTATCAGAGTTTGTTATTATAAATTGAAAGGAATGAATTTTAATTGAGGCAATTGGTATTTTTACCATTTTTGGCAAAAAGTATTTATATAAGATCTACTGTATCTAGAAATCGATTATTTTTATTAGTGAACATCGACTTTCATTCACGGGCAATAAATAGATAAGCAATGATGCCGATGCCGATGAGAGCCTAAGGAGACCGACAAAAGCCGAGACGACGTTTCTTAACCCACACGCGGTCTCACGCACACACTTTGGTTTATCGCGATTATAACAATCCGGCTTTGCGCTTGTTTACGCTTTACGTTCTACTACGTGTGTTCTTCATCGTCTCCGCATCCCCAGGCCCAACTTTCCTTATCGCTTCTCTTTTTTTTTTTTTTCAATTCTCAGGCTGCTCTTTATCGGCTATAATACAGGCTGTTACATATCAGTTTGTCGGATCATTCAAAACCAGAGAGAGACTTCCTCCTAATCCTACTTTCTTTCTCAGACACACCTAAGGCAAAAAATCTCCTATTTAAAATAATAATAAAAAAAAAATCTCGTAATGCTCTAGAAAAAAATATTCAAATCAAGTGGTAATGATATTTAAGATCTCGATTGATTAATTCTAATGATTTTACTTCTTTTTTTACTTTTGAAATCATGCATGACTCATCAAATGTTATTTATTTTTTTATACTTTGGATATATATCCGATAAACAACGATAATATTTATTCCACGTAATCATCGATAAAACCATCGAGCTAAATTTATAAAATCAATTAACAGATTATCGGATTCGATTGAGGTGTACCAACAAGCTTTTATAAAATCCAACTCGATTTACGATATGATTTAAAAGAAAAATGCCAATAAATCTGACGTATGCTTATTATTTTTAAGATTACCAGCAACTATGTTTATACTCAAATTGATTTTTAAAAAACAAACAACAATGTCAATTAGTTTAAAAAATCGATAAAATATTCCTAGATTTTACTATGATCAAGCAAAATTGATTTGCTAAAGTGATAAATAAATAGATAGCTTGTCTCTTTTCCTAAATGCTCATAGGCAGTGTGGTATAAGCTTCGGTAAAGCAGGTAGCACACGGGTATGCGTATCCCTACTCCTTGTAACTTTCAGCTGTGCATGTATATAGTGTCGTGAGCATTAGTCAGTCCGTCAGTGCGGTCCAACGTTTTACGAGGGTTTAATGCCCTCGAAGTGCATTCTAATTGCGCCAATAAATCCAGACACAAAGCTTGGATCCTACGCGAGCGGGCCAAAAAAAAAAGTGCCAAGGTGGTGGTGTGTGCTGCAGGTTCTGATGCGGAGGACAGGAAGCACACGAAGAGACTCTCTCTCTCTCGGTCATGCCTGTTGTTACCGCGATATGCCCTATTCGCTCGAAAAAAGAGCGTTTTTGGATGTGTATATAGTGCGGGGTATACACGTAGCTCTTATCTCCCACAACATCGGTCCTATATACTTGCGAATATTTCGTTAGCGCGCAGGTGATCCTTCCTGATGTTCTGGGCCTTGTTGATGCGACTAGATCTTAACTTTAAGATAAGCGACACACGAAAAATGATGAGCACCGATAAACGTCCTTCTTCTTCTTCTTCTTGTGGCTATCGCGATTTTGTCGGTCAACGATTTTAGGGATATTGTGGTGTTCTCCTGTCATTTGAGGTGGATCGTTTTGAAATGAGGAATAGTTGGCGTCTTTGTTAAATTTTATTTTGTCGAGACACGTTTTAATGAATTTATTATATATTTGATATTTTTATAAAATTTGCTATTTGTTTTGAAAACCATTGAACCAATAAAAATTTGTTTACATAAACTTTTGAAAATTCAATGCATTACGTCGACAATGCATAATAGTTTAGAAAAAGTGACAATGAAAAAAAAAAATTCATTGGGATACAACTATCGATGCGTAAAGAGAGAAAAAAAAAATTGTAATAACGCTGAGGCTTTGCGATTTTACCGGGAAAAAAAGCGAACGTACACGTGTGTTGTCTCCCTTTACCATTTCTCTCTCTTACTCTCTTTCTCTTTTTTTTTCTTCCATTCTCTGGTCTTTATTCCCGCCAATGCTCTTTTGCCAGTTGAAGGCCGTCATTGTTCGATCGCGCCGTTGCGTCGACTCGTCGCTTGCTCGTCGTCGTCGTAGTCGTCATACACCGAGGTAACAGTTCTCCCAGCAGGGAAGTAAAGAAAGTGGGGCGAGAGAGAGAACGCAGCTCTCTGCTCGCGGACTCGCTTATGTATTTGGGGGGGAAGCTAAAGGGAGAGCAAGGAAAAAGGTGCAAGCAAGCGCGTTGCTGTGCACGTATATATAAGAACAGAGAGAGAGAGAGAGAGAGAGAGAGAGAGAGAGAGAGAAAAAAAAGGGCGCAACAATGCGCGCTCAGCGCCTCTACGAGCCAGCGCGCAGCGGGACACCACGTGTGCGCGAGTACGTGTATACTCACATGGTGTGTGTGTGTTACCCCGGCCATGTCGCAGCCGCAGCAGCTCAGAGCTGAGAGAAAGACAAAGAGAGATGAAGAGAGTAAAAAGAGAGAGAGAGAGAGAACGTGTGCACGTCGGGGATAATATGGTTGACCCGATGAATAGATCAATTTACAATGGCTAGAAGTGAGCAGTCGGCTTTTGCTGGCCGCTTGTGTATATTATATATGCGGAGAACGAGCGCGCGCGTGTGTGTGAGAGAGAACTTTTATTAGGAGAAGAGCAGTGTGTGGTATACGGCTGTCGGTTCCGCTCTTCTATATCTGCAGTTTGCGAGCGTTATTATATGCCGAGCAGTACTCGTTGAGAATTATCCTCTCATCTGCTAGTGCTGCTGCTGATTTCATATACCCGTGTCCGAGATTTGATGGTTGATCGTATAACGACAAGAAGACATGCCTTAATTTTTGCTTTGGTTTATTTTTTCGTGTATTGATATAATTATTTACTAACAAGTGTAATTTTATAATAATTAAAACACAATTAATTAATTAATTTTACGTATATTTTTTTATTGATAAATTAATGAATTGAGGCATGAGGCTAGATAAAAATTGGCTGTTACTTAAAAGTGTTTATTAGAATATCAACAAAAACCAAAAAGTGTTTTAGAAAACAAAAGCATTGTTCCTAAAAGTTGCGCACTTTTTTGTTGCACACCAGGTCACGGGCTGTAAATGCACATGCACACGCCCCTGGACGTCCATCCATCCATTCGGATATAGCGCGCGCACGCGCAGTCATGCAGCTTATATATATGCACAATGCGAAATAACGCGGAATAATCCTAAGAGTAACGCACACAAATGAACTACTGGAGCACGCCCTCTCCCCTCTCATCCCCACACCCCTTTTTTCTCCCGTATGTAGCTTTTGTATCGTACCACATGGGGGTTCCCCTTTCGTTTATCTCTCGACCGCCGCTATACTCAGCAAGAAGCTTAGAGCCTCTAAAACGTCCGCAAGAGGATTGTCACCTGCTTATCTAAATTTCAGCACGACAACCCCTTTGTATCCTGGACTAGGCTGATTTTTTTTTTTTTTAGTCGGTCCACTATACTATACTTCTCTGTCAGCTGGTTTGATATTCCGAATAATGCTAAGTAATGATACCGCATGCTATTATACACCAAATGAAATTCATTAAGATTTTTGTTATTGGCTAATACTTAGAAGTTGAGAATTTTTATTCATTGAAAATAAAATTCCAGATACAAGAATATTTTAACGGTTATAGATTTCAAGTTTGCATGTGGGTGTACCGAATTTTGTAAATTAATTATTTTGATTACTGTTAAGACGCATTTAAAATTTTTTTTGCGTATTAAATTTTTAGCTTCTATAAAAATCTGTTAAAATAACTAAGCTAATGCTCTGATAAAAATTAAAAAAAAAAAAATCATCAAGATAACAAAATTTTTAAGAATTTTTATCACTAATGTACTTTTCGAAAAAGGTCTTACTACCGGTAACATACATAACTCGACAAACGAGTAAATTAAAAAGATGTGTGTTTTGACGTATATATTATAAAAAAAGCAGGTATTTAATATTATGTGCAAAACGTGTAAAGCCAATTGACTTCTTTTCTGTTTTCCAACTTTATCGGAGAGAGAGAGAAAGGCCCACGGTGTGTGCGGCAACGTGTGATTAAGAATTATTGATAATACTAATCACAAGGTCGATAATTATTCTCTATATCAAAATGCGTCGATTCAGCACTCTTTTATGAGACTGGAAATTTTTCGCGTTTAATTGTAGTCTTGGACTAACACATGTGTGTGTGTGTGTG
>JAPYZE010006781.1:0-14945 GCA_030522805.1 Leptomastidea abnormis
GTGTAATGTGAAGCTCATTTATTATCAATCGAGACATTCACTTATTTATTTGTATTGCATCCAATACTTTTTGTTCATAAGACTATAAAAATTAAGTAATAATAAATCATTTGTCAAACAAATAATATGTACGATCCTAACGATACTTATAAAACCTCTTACCAACGAGCGCATTACTATCAAGATATAGAAGACCATCTAAATAAGAAAAAGTTACAAGTTAAATCAAATGCAAGACCAGATTTATTTTTCTACGATCCTATCATCAATGCAAAAACTACAATTTATAAAAAACATTATTCTGGAAAGAAAGTATTTAAAAAGCCTTTTGAATCGTATGGACGAACTTATTTTGCAACAAAGTTTTCGCATAAAAATTTATACAACGATTTCATTGCTCGACCGGTTGGTGTATTGAGACATGATGCTACAACTTCAGGTTGGTTTTAATTTATTATTAAAAATTTTACAATACAGGCACAGAATATGCAAATCCAATGGAAAAAGATGACGCTAAATTATTAGAATTATTAAATCCTGAAAATTTTACCAATGAAAAAGATGAAAATTGCATTAAAAATTATAAAGAATACGTTCATCCTTACATTAGCACATCAAAATTTTATTATCAAGATTTTACAGATTCAATGTTAAATGGAATTGCTAAAAATGATTATATCACTAATAGAACTCGTATAAAAAATACGTCGCAAGTAACTGATAATCCTTGTATACCTAAACCAAAAAGTTTTTTTAAAGTACCATATTACGGAGATTCAAGTCTTTATAAAGATAGTTACAAAAATCATCAAGTTAAAAATGCATTTATTAATAAAGTTTGTAAACATCCAGAATATTTTGATACTTTAAAAAATGACGTTTCTGTTATACCAAAAATGTATTTAACTGAACAAATGCAAATTGGAAAAGGAAATAAGATTATTGTATGATAAAATAAAAATTTTTTTTTTCAAATGAGAAATAAATTTATATATGTAACAGAGTCTAATCGGAATATTCAAGTGACTATATCATTATACTTATAAATTCTATCATATAAGACATAAAAATACTAATTGCTTAATAGATTTAAGCTTTAGGTAAAAATCTCTTAAGTTTTAATAACATATCCTATGTAAGTAACCGTTAACGACGCTAAATTCTCCGGCCCTTCTTAAACATGATGATTTCTACTTACCTGAAATTTAAATAAAATTAAATGAGATTTAAAATTAACGGAAAATATCATTACCCCCTCGATTTTGTCTCGACCAATAATAAATTTTCAAAGTAAGAAAGGACGCTTATGTGACTCAATTGCGTCTGTCAAAAATTGAGAAGTCTATCATATTGTTTTTCATTCGAGTCGACATTCGGTTCTAGACTTGCTTTTGGTAAACATCTCTTGTTGAATTATCTGTTCTCTAATATAGGTAGAGTTTTGATTTTAGTTACTGTGTGTAATAACAGTTATTGGAGAAAATTTTCTTTTGTGTTCTCTGTTTATATTGGTGACGATAAAAGTGAATTTTGCGAATTTGTAATTCTTATTATTTCGGTTAATTTGTTAAAAAAGGATTAATCAAGAAATCCGTAAAGATGCATTATCTCGAGGATTTTATTGAAAGTAAGTAAACAATTGTATTATTTTAATTTAATTTTTGAACTTTCGATATAGTAAGCCAATCTAAGAGAATAGATTTGAAACGATATAAATATTTTTTTTGTTGCTGTATTTTGTAACGTGGAATTTTTTAACGTTTTAACGGATTTGACTTTTAATTTTTGCTTGTTTTTGCAAAAGAATAGTAGTGTTATGAGAACGTGAAAGAATAAAGAGAGTCTAGGAAAGTTTAGTTGACAAAACGTAAAAGCTTCAAAATCTACATATCGTGTTAGCGTCCCCAATGTTTATTTTTTCTTGAACTTTCTATACGTTCTAGCTGAAATACACTTATCGATGTGTTATAAAGGCATTAAATATTATATGAAAATATCCTGTTCTTAAAATTTTCCGTTGGCTTTTAATTTAAATTTATTTATTATTTCAGGTACGGAAAACTTGCCAGAAATTATAAGGGACAGATTGACAGAACTGAGAGAAGCAGATTTAACAGTTCAGAGTAAAGTTTTTATTTTAAAATCTTATTACTATTTAAATTATTTTATAATTATATTAATACCTGATATTTTTATTTTAGATAACGTAGATCATATAGAACACAGAAAAAACAAATTCTTTCGTAAAGCAAGAAACATGAAACCTCATGAAAGGGATGCTGAACATCAAGCAATAATGAAACAATACAAAGAAACAATGGCAATCGCTGATGAAAAAGTAACACGAGTTGATGATGTGCAGAATATAATAAAGATGTATATTAAAAAATTAGATCAAGAACTTGCTGCGTGTCAAGCTGATTTGGAAGATGAAAATAAAGGTATAACGAATGAAATAGAAAAACGATCATTAGAATCAGATCAGAAATTAAGAAATAATCATCAAAAAGAAAATCGTGATTCTCTTACATCGAGAGATAAAAAAAATCGTTGTAAGTATAATATAACATATAATTATTTTTTTTTTTTTTTTAATTTATATTGAAATTTAAAAGTAGTTTATAAAACAATTTTTTTTAAAAAAATTACAGCTCGAAGAGCAAGACGAAGACAATCAAGTGCCTCATCGACATCGATAGAAAAGCAGTCTTCAACAGACAATGTATCATCAGCAAGTACAAATCTACAAGACTCGAGAGCAAGTACATCAAATTCAGGAAATCTGATAAGTCAATCAGCTAGCGCTGATGTTGTAACACAATCAACGCAATCAAGCACCACAGCTCCAAATGTAAGCTCAATCAGTTATAGCCTGGGTCATATTGGGATCGGAGGTGATGCTATCGCGGCAGCTGCATCTCAGGCGATAGCAGCAACTCAGCAAATGCAGCTAGGCAGACGTACCGCTAGTCTCAAGGCTAGTTACGAGGCTATCAATACAAGTGGTGTACATGCAGGTGAATTTAGCCGTGAAATTGCTGGTGCTGCCCAAACAGCTATAGCAGCAATCAAGGAGTCTTCAAAAAAGAACAGAAGAAAAGTTGGCTCAGCAATAAGTGCTACTTCTAATATTAATTTAAAAGCAGCCCAGCAATCCATGCAACAGCAGCAGCAGCACGAGATAGTTGCAGTTTCAGGTACTGATTGTCCGGTTGATCCTAATGAGCCAAGATACTGTTTGTGCAATCAGGTTTCTTATGGTGATATGATTGCTTGTGATAATAGTGATGTAAGTATTTTCAAACAATTAAGTTATTGATAATATTGATAATGTTTAAGGATTATTTTTAATTGAATTGTGTTTTTATTTTTCTGTTTTTTAGTGTCCATATGAATGGTTCCATTATCCATGTGTGAATATAACAGCACCTCCTGAAGGTAGATGGTATTGTCCACCCTGTACGTCTTCGATGAAACGACGAAACTAATTGAGAATACTGATATCGATTTTTTTTATGCATCATTTTAATATGTGAAGAGTTAATACAGAAAAGTGGAATGACACAGTGTATTTATTATAGATATACTAAAAATATTTTATCGGAAAATCATTTGTATCAGATTTATGGCAAGATTTTATTTTATTTGTAACATACAAAATGTTTTTTTATAATTATATGTGTATTTTCATGTTGAACATTTTAACATTTTTGTATTCGCAGTCAATAAAAACAACACTTTTATCGTAAGATTTATTTCAAAATTATTGATGATCCAATTTCACTTTATTTTTATTGACATTATAAACTTTATCTTTAAATACTTTATTTAATGTTTTAACTGGGAAAATTATTGTATTATCTAAATTTTTATAAAAGAAAAATCATAATAAGTAATAATTTTACGTATACAAACAAGTTTAACAAAACAATAAATTAACGAGAGAAAAAAACATTATCGTAGAACTTGTTATCGAGTTTTAATAACTGGGTAAAGCATTTCGATTTAATTTTTAATTATATAATCAAGATCTAAATGTCTATAATTAAATTTACACCAGGATCAAGATAATCCTCACCAAATTTAGTAACAAGATTTATGGCATTTTTAATCGACTAACAAAATATTAATTTCACCACAAATCAATAGAAAGCATAATCATTGCAAAGTCTTAACATTTTTGATTTTAAAATTAAAATATTAACATACTTAACAGCTGTCATGGAATTTTGAGTATCATAAGATTATTTATTGACTATGACATAGCAAAGCATACTTCATACCTACACATAAAAAAAAAATAGTCATCTTTTAAATATATAACATTTGTACAAATTTATTTCCTCCCTTTCAAAAATCACACCGGTAACAATCTTCACTCTACTCTTTCTCAACATATCATATCAGCAAGCTCGGGCAAGTGCAGCATCAGCAGCTCGTTGTCGATCCAGTAAAAGCGACGCTTCGCACATCATCTTTGCACTAGTACGCACAAGAAAGAGTAGCTGATACTTGTCGGCAACACCAAGATGTGCGCGAGCTCGTACGAGCGCATGGAGTACCGTGGCACGTTCAAGATCCAGCCAACGTTGCAGACCAAGCTCGCGCTCACGTGGACCTCCCAATGCAGCATCACCTGGACCCCATAGACCGAATTCCAGCACAGATTTAACCTGTGTATAAACAAAAAATAAGGATGATTATTATAAAACCATACTTTTACTTTCTTAAAGGGAGTCTACAGTTGCACAGTAAGCTCACCTGAGAGAGCGACTCAGCCTTCTCTCGAGCGAGCAGTTCTCTGACGAGGGGAAGCTTTTTTCCAAGGTTCAATTGGCCAAGAGCATTTAATGCGCATTGACACAGCAAAACTTCCTCTTCCTCTTCCTCGTTTTGGCGAACGTCGATGCTCAAACTGTTTTGAAGAGTAAAATTTGATTAAATGATATATTTCAAACGATGTATCGACATAAAAAGCTTACGAAGTAAATTTTTGCACTTGCAAGCTCAAAGAGCTTTTTTAATAAGACAATTCGTTTTCCATACCTTTGGAAAAGATATAATCGATGATAGACATCCTTGTCCTCGCGACATAAAACAATATTAGTCAAGCTGCCTGGTGCTTCTTCGATACCTTCAGCTTGCAAGCTCTTCAGTGCACTAACCAGTTGCAGTAAAACAAAGGATGACTCTCTAATTGCGTTATCTTCTTTACCGGCATCCAGACGCATCGTTTCCGCGAATGATTTAATTGTGTTGACTTGAAGTCGTGGTAGAACCCAGATAGTCGCTGTAATGTATTATTACGTTTATTTAATGTATCAAAAAACAAAAAAAATCTCTGCTAAATAAAAAAAAAATAGAGATCGCAAGCTCACCAACAGAACATTTTTTGGCAGCAGGTGGTCCGAGATCGGCGATGTCTCGGGGTAAAGAATCAACAAATTCAACAATTGGTCGAAGTCGAAATTCATTACGTGTTGTAGTTAATGGTTGAAGGCTTAGATCAAATGAAATACATAAAGTTACGTTGTGATCGTTCCAAGTTGCAGAAAAGAAAAGACGTCGTGCTGCGTTTACGAGAGAATTACGATCGATTGAAAAATCGCTTAGTTGAAGATTTGAGGATTCAAGTGCACTGCGTAGACTTAGTGGTACTGTTGGTGTTTGATTCATCTGTGAAAAAAGATGATTAAAGAGGTTGGTTAAATCCTTATTGAAATAAAGATTATTTTTATTTTATTAATTATGGTTTACCTGTTCTAAAAATTGAGCTAAGGCCTCGTGATTCGCAACAATTACCGCACCGTAATTATCTTCAAGACTACGATGTACAATACTGCGACCACGACGTTGTCTCAATTTACCTAATCTACAACTATCATCCTTTTTCCAATCCTGACCATCCTCAGAACTCTATTCATACCAAACAAACAGAAATCAAAACCATAATCTTAATAATTTTATTAAATATAAAAAAATTTTAGTTATGACAAAAAAAACAAAATCAAACCTCATCAGTATGTCGATATGAAAATGGTGAATATATTTCATTATCCGATTCACCAGCACAATAAGGTAGCGAACTTGAACGTGTAAATAAATTTTGTTGAAATTTAAATTCCGTAGTAGAACAATTTGATTCTAAAGCTCCACTGTCTGATTGACGTTTTGCAGCTGGATGATTAGCTACTGTTTGACGTAGCTCGAGACTCGAGCCGTTACAGTAGCTACGTGAATCGGTTGATCTATTGAGTTTCACAGGTTCTGGTGTTGATGATAATTGATCCAATGATGATTTTTCATTTGGTTGATTCGTAGTTGTAGTAGTTGTTGTAGTTGTGATTGTTGTTACATGTTGTTGTTGTTGTTGAGTATTGTTGTTGTTGTTAGGTTGTTGATCGCGCATACTCGATGTACGACGTGGCTTTATTGGCGCTAAGCCAATCCTTACGACACCTGCAACATCCTCCGTTGCTGCAGGCCCTTCACGGATCATCGTGATTTTTTTTTTTTTTTGATTGATTGTCGTGATCATGATCCGTACCAAATACACATACACAACGAGCGAGCGAGCGAGCAAGAGAGAGGAAAAAAAAAGAGAGAGACACCAAGCGCCGCCGAGTGTTAGTAAATTTAATGACAACATATCAAATGTAATGACTATAAACGATAGGGTAATAGACAAAGTGAGAAAGAGGGAGGGATGTATAGCAGTTGGATATGTATTGCTGCTGTGTGGCCTTTTTTTTGTTGAGAGAATTGAAATAAAATTGATATTGCGTTCGATGACTTAATAGATTTTTATCAGAATTTCGTACTCAAAAAAACATTGTGATTTTTTTTTTTAACAATTAAATGCAATTTTTAATTTATAAAATTTTAAGAAAGAAAAAAAAACAAATTATAACTATAAATTAAAATTTTATTTTCAAACACAAAGAAAATAACTGAAATTAATAAAATAACAAATAAAGTGTTCGATTAAAAAAAAAAAAGAAAAAAGAAAGAAACAGTTAAGACAAACAATAGCATATACCGATCTTATTGATCAATCTTTCGTATATCACCGATCTCAAGTTTTCAATGTATCAAACGTTTAAAGTACAGGATAGGAGGAGAATAAGAGAGTATACGGACCACATTATCGCAGTTACGTATCCGCAATGGAAAAACAAAAAGATGGTATATAAACCGTATTGGGAATAATTTGCATTCAATGCATGCTGCGGCTACTACTGCGTTAGTTGCGTTTATAAATATATATAAAGGCTGCTGGTTAGAGCAAGAGCGTATATATATATATATATTGTAGGTTTTTATGTGTCTTTTTGTGTGTGTTTAAGGAAGAGGAAAGGGTATTGGAAATGACGTCACGATGTTAAAGATTCACGGAAATGGTTTGCTTCCTTGTACGATAGCTACGACGATAATAATATTTTGACTGCTTATCGGTTATCGAAGTTTTCATTTTTATTTTTTTTTTAATTTTTAAAAATTCTGTGTCAATCAATTTAATTTAGAAAATATCAAAAAAAAATATTTAAAGTTTTACAAATAAATTATTCATAATAAACAATATATTTAGTAAGTAGATAAATCTATAATTCGTGAGTTCTCGATTCCGATAATAACAATAAACTCATAAAATTAGAGGATTCAAGGACATAAGTATAATTTTGATAAATTATTAAAAAATAACAAATGCAGAGAGCAGCTCATCAGCAGCGTTAAAAATAAAAAAAAAAGCAGGCAACATAACAGCATGCCGAACTTGCAAGTTTTCTCGTCAATACATATAATAGCAGGCGCATTTTAATGATGATAAGAATTCAGGATGAAAAAGCATATCAATGAAATTAAAAAATAAATGAAATTATGCGGGCGCAATTTTTTTTTTTTTAGCTCACTTTTTTGGTAGCACACGTATGCGTACGCACTCTCCGTCATTTGATTTTATGCACATATTTTACGATCATTCATACCTCGATTTAAATGATGCGTTGTATAATATATATAGGTATAGGCGCAATGGTCTGTTTTCCTTTTGCCCTTTGTTTTTTGTAGTACATTAGATAACGCGCTTTGTTTTATTTGACTGTTCATTACGTATTAAAATTATTTTGGTGACGGACGACTATCATAGTGCACTTGGTAAATATTTGTTTGAAAGACGGAGAGATTTATGTGTAATGTGATGATGTGATGTATGGATTTATGATTTTATGGAAAATATATGTTGTTTTAATTATTGATGTAAATAAAGTGCAGGGAATATAGATTGGTAAGTATGTGAATGTATATAAACACATAGTTTCATGAATGTAAAGTAAATAGTAATAACACAGTGAAGATGAAGAAACAAAAAAAAAGAGAGAGATGAAAGTAAAAAAGAAGAATGTAAAGAAATTTTAAATATTTGTTTTGGCGTGTCAAAGGATGTTAATTAAACGGTAAAAAAATATTGTAACTGTGATGGTTTATCTTACCGGTTTCAGATGGATAATTTGAGCATTTATTTTCCATTGGTAAATAGACATATAATGGAAAATTACGTTTTTTTACTTAAAAAAATCAAAGAATAAAAAACGAACAAGCAAAAAAAAATCAAACAAAACACAAAAATGAAAAGTAAAATAAAAAATAAAACAAATAATAGGTAACACAAAACAACAGTTATAAAAAAAAGAAATAAATAGAACAAAATATAATTTGATATGTTAAGGCGTGTGTAATAATTGTAAAAAAAAACTAACTTTGTTCGGTTAGAGAAAAAAAGTTTATTTTTTAATAAAAAAAACAAAACACAAGTTTAATTACTAAATTATTATAATTACAAAAGTGTTCATTCGCTTTTTAATAAACTTATTTTGTATTTCTCGAGAACTTTTTATATAAACGTTTTTCTACTCACAGAAGACGAACTCGACTGCTTGACTTAAATTTCGTCTATTCAGCCATTCTCAAACTTTTTTCTTTTTTCATTTATTTATCCACGCCTTCTTTCTGTCACAATCCTTTTTTTACTCTCACTCAAAATCATCATTTTCCAAATCAAAAACTAAATTTTGTCTGATAACGTTATACTTAAGAAAAAAAAAATAAAAAAAAATACTGCTAATAATAGTTTTTAAGTATACAACATATCAAAATAATAAATGTATCACAGGATATAATATATAAATCGTTAAATCCTTGAGACTCGTGAAGCATCCGTGAAAGGCTTGGAAAGGACAAAGATTAATTAAAAAAGTTGGTGTACAGAGGAAGAATTAAGGCATGTGAATAATATTATTAATAAAAAAAAAAAGACAACTACTTTTCACGAATTCACGAATCGTTAAAAAAAAAAAAAAAAAAGAAAGGAGACGACCTTAAATTACAATAGAACGATAACTTATTGTACTAATCGGGTAGCACACATTGGACAAAAGTTTTCTTGTGACGAAAACGAAAATTAAAATATTTTTCTTTTCTTTTTTTTATATTTCGCTGACAGTCATCATACAACTTGGTATCAATTATGTTGTTTTGTTGTTGTTTTATTCATTTAAGAGACCTTGCGCATTAATTTTTTAATGAGTAGTCTCATGTTAATGTTCTACTGTTATACAAACAACAATTTTGTGCTTGGTCAGAGATTAAACAGTACATTGACTACTTTACTGCTTTTTTTTTCATTAGAAACAAACATAAGTTTTAATAACAAAGTACAAAAAGAAAAAGGATCATTACACCCATTAACTTGGGTAAACATACATCAGTTTTTTTTTTAATTTTAATAATCGTATGGTTATTCGCAATTCGACCTGCTTTTTTTATTTTGTAAAAGTACATCGATAGAAGAAATTTGTTTGAATTTATATCTTTTATGTTATTCATGATTAACAAATATAAAATTTATTAATCTTTTTTTTATTATACACTCTGTCCTTGTTTTTAAGGATTTTTTAAGCACCATATCTTGTGTTAAACTTTTATGAAATCACTATTAGATATATCTTCCTCTGTAAAATAAAAATTATTTTCTGTTGTACTTATGGAAAAAAAATTTTTAATGTATTTCAATATTTGCATAAAAATTCAATAATCTAACTGACATATCATAATTATGTAAAAGTTAAAATACAACTCTTCTAAGAGCATAAGTTGTACGTCAATAAAAATTTTAAGTTAGGTCATTTGCATAATAAGTTTTGCAAACAAAATACGTTTGTGTCAGTTAACTGTAAAATGCATGCGAGTATGAAATTAAATTTTCATGAAAAAAAATTGAAAACTTAAAAACTGACGAGTAATACAATTTGGAATAAACTCATAACTATTTGTAATAAGAAAATAATTTATTTACTATGGAAGACAGTATACATGTAAAAATAATTATTTATATTCATGCTTGCTAAGATACTAAAATTTTTTATTTACACTCATCTTAAAATGTAAATAAACTCATATAAACTATAAAAATAGTTTGTATTTTATGAAAATATCATAAAAATATATAAGCTACTGTAGTGGAAGACTTTAGATTAACAAATGATTATTGCTAAATTATTTTACTTTAATAGACTGTAATTGCAAACAATCTACTTTTTAAACAAGTACAAGTTATTTATCAATCTTAACACTAGTATATCTTTGCTACAAAGCAAATAAAGGAAATAATATTTAATATTTGTTAAACAATGTGCTTTTAGAATTAAAAATCAACAAATGACTTCAAGGACAAAAACTAAAAAAAAAATGAAACAGTAATGCAGTCGTATCCAATTTTTTCTATCGATGTACTAAATTACACTACAAAAGTACACAATAATAATAATTATGATAATAATAATTAAAAGTAAGGTAAGCAGGTGCGAGTATCATGTGAGTATGGCTGTTACATAAAAAAGAGACGTAAACATACGTATGCAAATATTATATCAATCTAAATTTAAATTTGCGTGTCTATATAAAAAAAAAAAGAAAAAAAAAATTAAATTAAAGTTAACATAAAAAAAAAAATTAAGATATTTGACGAACTAGCAGATGTTCGCCAGCAAAACTTATATTTAATTTATAAATATATGGCTGTTTCTAATAATAATAATAATAATCGTAAGACGAGATAATAGATTGGCGGTGAAGATTAGTTGCACTGAATGGGCCTGAACTTACCCAAGTTCGCGTAAATCGAGTCTGAGGCCGATGAGCCAGAACTCGGTTGCCAGCTCTTGCCTGTGAGGGACTTGCCGTTACTTGACGATTGTTGCTGCTGTTGCTTCGGTGGCAAGGCACGTGGATTAACTCGCGTCGAGTCGTCGAGTGACTGGGTACGAGGTGGAGGTGGTGGTTTACTCGGTCGAACTGTAACAGTTGAATAAAGAATCGCAGTTTTGCTTTAGTAATTAATTCTTTTAATTTCAAACAAGTTAAACAAAATATTTGTAAAAAGTTTGACTTACCTGCTACGTGAGCTGGACTGACTTGGCTTGGGCTTGGAATATCGTTCCTAGGCTCCACGGTAGTTGAGATGGTGGTGGTGGCAGTAGTAGTTTCGGTGGTACCATTACTTCTAAGCACCTGTACTGCAGCACCATCCAGCTCCAATGGATGTATGATCTCCAATCGTGGTTTAGGCTGTGGCGTTGACGGTATTTCATCGTTGCGCGAGCTACTTGCACCCGTCATATCCACATCCTAATCAAAAATCAAATAAACCATATATTATCATCAGTATTTTCCTTTCTAATCTCATAATTCAAATGTCAACATATATAACAAACTTACCCTTCTTGTTCCCATCCTAAGGAACTTCTTAAGCGAAAATTTAGATCTCGCTTTTTTCTTCTCCTCAACCCTTTCGTAACCAGCCGCAGCTAAGCTATCCTGTGACAAGGATATATTACGTCGTGGTGCTGGTTCAGGTGGTAACGTTGTTGGTCGACCTGATGGATCTGGAGTCTCGCAGACTACCTGTCTGAATTTTGGACTGCAGCTAGATGCTCGTTCTCGCTTCTCCTTTTCTCTCACTACTGGACAGTCGGATTTCGGGCCGTTGGGATTACGAGCAAAAAGGGTAGTACTAGGGGTTGTATCCTCATTGGATATCATGGGACCTGAACTGGGTGGTGGAGGTGCTTGACGTCGTTTACGCGTTGGTTGCTCGCTGGATGACGAGGCTTCGCTGCTGTCTTCCTCTTCTTCATCTTCAAGTCCCTCGCTTTCAGTCTATGCATTTTCAAAGTCAGTCAGTACAATTAATCATATTTCATTAAATAATACCATTTTCTGTTCATTATTCAACTTACCTGTTCATCCTTTGCTAGCATCCTGGTCTGTTGTTCAGTTCGGGTTGCAGTTTCAGCACATTCCTGTCTGTCTGTGACGCTGACCTGGCTATCACTTCGTACGTGATTGGTTTCTAGACTACCATTCTGTTCTTGACTTAATCTGTACTCGTTAGCACGACTCTCGCTAAGCAACGATGCCAAACTCGTGACTTGAGGTTTGACCGGTAGCGTTATTGGTTTCTGTGGCACCACAGGTCTCGCATTTGTCTTAACAGTCTCTCCTACGCTGTGGAGGAACGAAACTCGAGGTTCAGCTCCACTTACGTTTGATTGCGATCTCGACTTTTCCGTAATTCCGGTGTCACGTGTAAAACCAACATCCAAAGGTGGTGGACTACTATTTGGCAATGCCGGAGGTTCAGCAATGAGTTCCTCATCAGCTTTACCATCAGGTTCACCTGCAGACTCTCTACTTTCTTCAAACCTGAATTTCTCATTAGCAGCTTCACCTTCCACCTTTCGTTCTGTCAGATCCGCTAAACTTAAATTTTTGTAACAGGACCGAGACTCTTCCATCTTCTGCCGTTTCTGTTGATCGACACCTGCCGATAATTCAATATTTTTTTGATTACGTACAGCATTTGTATCAGGTTGAGCTACGTCTCTCGTTATACGCGGTTTTTCATTTTCTGGCTTTTTGATCGCTGGTGTACGGGATATACTTGATGCTGATGATCGTTTTGCTTCTTTTGGTTCATCACGATGTAAAGATGCTAATAAACTTGACGATGAGGATGAGGTTATTAGTGGCATGTCGACAATCTTACCAAGACTTGGTAAACTTGTTGTGGTTGTTGTCGATGTTGATGATGGTGATGATGATGATGACGACGACATCGTTATTGTCGTTGAGACTGAAATCGGCTGGCTAGTTATTGTTTTCGGTAGCATTGATGCCTCAGCTGGCTTATCATCGACCACAATCTTTTTTGGCGTTTTGAGACTAGACGAAATCTCAGTTTTAGTATCTGTGGCCTCATTGTTATTATTATTGTTGTTATTCTGATTACTGTTATTGTTATTAACGTGATTAGACTTAGGCTTCACAATCTCAACAGGTTTCTTATCGACCGGTCTCCTATAAACCAAAAAATATCAGACATATAAATTCACCTATAAATATAAAAGAATAACACCAAATCCTAAACAAACAAAACAAAAATTTATTTAATACCTTGCAGTAGGCAGACTATCGTCAGCACCAAATGGTGTAACAGACACAAGCAATGTGGTCTTCCTTCCATCTGAACCTTTTTGTGCTCTACCCAACATCAAAGGTCCAAAACTACGGGCTGGACTTTTAATTTCGTTAGTCTGAGGCGCGATCGATAAATTGGCAGTGACAGTGTTGAAGTTTGTGTTAGCTCGCGTGAGATTACCGAGAGCGCGTTCTTCTTCGATTTCAGATTGTTCATCGTGATCTGGATCGTAACTACTGCCATCTGAATAATCCGGATCGTTTGTGGAAGGATACGATTCGTTGTCATCGTTATCCGAACCGAAATCATCGCCACCGTCGTAGCCGATTATTACGGTAAGAGATTCCGGGAATGCAACGTTTTTACGTTTACTTCGTACTTGGTTTGAACTGCTGTTGTCCTTTAGACGCAGAATACCCTAAAAGGTTTGTATAAAATTATACTGATTAGAATTTGATTAATAATTTTAAGTTTCAAATTTTAACAAAAATTACTTTAATAAAATTTTGCATTATATTGCAATTGGTAACTTTTGCTATGCTTGTAAATTAGAACAAGTATGTATACATATACGAGGTGAAAAGTGAAGCGCAATTCTCGCGCAATTACACACCTGACTAAGGTTAAACAGAAACGCGAACCGACTATAGTCGGTATAATTACACCCAAAGGAGAAGCTTAAGAGAAGCGAAAAAAATACAATGACTTTCCCGTGTTGAGAGAGAACTTCTTATCTATTGGCCCAGATCGAACGTCAGGGAAAGCCCTCTCCTCTTTGGGCTTTTCTTAACACTTCTAAGATGCTTTCGCTGGGATGATGATTATTAAAAATAGTATATACTTTCGATTATGGGGTTATATATGCCTGAGAATATTTTAGAGTTTGGTATAAAGAGAGAGATCGGTTGATGGACTCTCTTTTGTAAAGTCACACGAGTATGTTGTATATATACATATGAGAGTAAAAGCAAAGAGCTAATTCATAATTATATTGTAGGGCGATATGATATCGGAGTGGAATTCAATGGGAATTTTTGTTCTCAGAAATTTCATTTGGTTTTTAAATTTAATATTCGTCGATTAGTATATTATATACTATATATTCTCTCACGTGTAGAAGCCAAGATAAATTATGTGTATATAACATAGTAAAAGTATGTATGAGAATAGGATGTCGTTGAGAGGAGGGAGAGGTAGGGTTAATTATTTGAGAAAGATGAAACTTTAAAGATTAAGTGATTATTCGTCTTATATTATATTTTCTTTCCCTCAATTACTTTTATGTAAATAAGAGTCACTGAGCTCTTAAATTGGTTAAAACTTGAAATAAGAAAAAAAAAATTTTTTTTTGCTGTCGATTTTCTTAAATTGGTATAAGAAGGAGTGTTACAAATTGAATATATATATATAT
>JAPYZE010006786.1:0-10162 GCA_030522805.1 Leptomastidea abnormis
AAATGGGAAGCCTTGGATTTATCGGACAGTTTATATTATTGTTTACTACGTCCATGCAAAGTGGAGAACGTGGAGTATTGCAATGTATATATCTTTTTAAAAAGAAGCCAAAAATAATGCAATTGTTGTATCTATAGAAGTGTTTGAAAAACGATAAAGAAGAAATGATAAGATGTTGATAGATGTATGTGTTTTAAACGTTTTAGATGAATATGTAAGGAGGAGGATGTCATTATTCACGGACATAAAAGGAAATAAGACGAATGACATCCTGATGAAAATTCTCATTAATTAAAGTACCTAATATGCATTGGATGTATATGTAATAGTAAATTTTTATCGATATAATTATACGTTTTTAGTTTATATAAATTGTTTGATAATATTAATGAGAATATAATATAAGAATTTTGCTTAACAATTACTTTAAAAAAAAAAAATAAAAAAAAAAAAATTAAAGAGGGGATAGACAGAAAGTAAATTTTGCAATTATTTAATTGGTACAATAACATTCGTCTTCTGGATTAAAAAAAAAAAAAAAATTGCTCTGGAACTTTAATATGTGACGAAAACTTGCTAATATATATGTTTGTATTTCACGATATTTGTACTTGTATTATATATTTATAGTTATTAGATTATTGCATTATGCTATATTGGCTAATATGTTTGATAACTGGTGATTGATAAACTTTAAATATAGACAAGTATATATTTTTTTATTTATTTATTTTTTTTTTTTTTTTTGTCATTCAGTCAAGTTGAACGATTTATCGTTAATTATGTTGAAAGTCTAGGAATGAAATGACGGAAATAAATGGCTTATCGTTTTATATATATATATGTACTTGTGTTACAAAGTAATTGTTTCTTTGATTTATCTTGAGGAGTATATTGTATGTTGGTTGTGTGTGAGTGTGTGTGTGCTTTTTGTGCTTGTTATTGACAATGAGAAAAAATGAGTTTTTTGGAAGTTACTTTAAAATATCATAGAGTGTTTTTATTATCTTTCTTTTTTTAAAAAAATACGTAAAAAAAATGTTAAGATCTTATATAAAAATATATTTTTATTAATCGAATGAATAAAAGACTTTCGTTGTAAGGTAAAATTATATCATTGACTATTTTATTTCATTTTTAATAAAATGTGTATAATGATAAAAATTAAATGTAGGTCGAATAATTGAGCTCTGAAGTGAAGGTGTAATTAAAAAAAAAGAAAATTCTAATTTTTTATTATCTTATCAAGATTATAAGTGCTAGACAAGCATAACGATTAAAAAGTCGAGTATATGTAACTTTAAATTTTCGATCATTATTTTGTATAATAATTAGATAACTATAAAATTTTAAAATTATTTTTAAAATTATTTTTTTATGTTTGATATTCACAAATTTTATGATTACACATTTCATTAACATTCAACTTTAATATAACGTAAAAATCGATTAATAATGATTTGATTACATTTACCAAAAAAGTTTATTAAAACAAAATTAATCAAATGGAAAATTTCTTCAATAAATTTGAATAAAATTATTGAAGCTTTTGAGCAATTAAACTTTGAATTTCATTAAAATTAACTTCACATGAAATTCGATTAAAATATACTAATCAATTATCGAATCATAATCATAAAGATATTTAACTAAAATTTTCTGTAAACGATTATACCAATATAATTAACATTAAAAAGTCATTATCTTACCAAATTTCTCATTACCATTAAAATCAATTAAAATTAATTCAATAAACCAGTTATCAAATAATTTTTCGAAAATTTAATCAACATATTACCTCTCACATTATTCCCCTTATAAATTATAAATCTTCTACAATATCCAAACACCCGATCAATCTTAAGAATAATATATTCAAATATTCAAATAAAAGCTCAATATATTCTAAAATTACCAAAATCAATAATTCAACAAAAAAAAAATAAAAAAATACTTACGTTTTCAATTACTTCCTTTCCAAAAATCCAAATTTTCCAAAGTAATAAATAACCATAAAGATCCTCCTCTCTCCAAATCGTCTTAACACACACTCTCTGCTATTATATCCTCCAGCAATATAATAATAAGCTCAAGCTCACGTGAGCAAAAAGAAAAAAAAAATATATTTTCTCTTTCTCTCTCACAGAAAAGTGCTGTTCTATCACAGTATCGCTAAATATAGTATTGTCACCCTTCTGTAATCAGAAAGTGAGAGAGTATATATATAATATGTGAGCTTGCAGACTGGAAGCTTGCTGGCGACCTGCTGACCCAGTTGATCAGTATAGTTACTCACTTTTATTCTCTCTTCACGTCTCCACTTGACGTTTATATATATCTATATATTCACTCCCTCGGTGTATGATGATGTGATTGCCAATGATGACGATGATGGCGATGAGCGATTTGCAAGCTTTAATCTGAAGGAGAGGGGCGGGGGTGGGGTAGGAGGAGGGAGATAAAGGGTAGTTTCTCTCACTCTCTCCAGTTAGTAAGTAAGTAAGTATGTGTATATGAATAAATTGTTGTTGGTGGTGGTGGTGTTGGTGATCAAGTAGAGTTTGCTGTAGTAATAGCAACAGCTGAGATGAGCTGCCGGGCCCGGCTACGCACCGAGCCAACTGATCCAAAGGTACAAGGAGCCACCGCACTTATATAGCCTTTTGAAACGGCAAAGCGTATAGCCCGCGTTACTGCTACTACCACTGCTTCTACCTATACCTACTACTACTACTGTGCGCGACGATGATGATCATGCGGAGGGGAGACAGACATAATAATATATATACGCTCGATTTGTGGTCGTTGTGGTGAGTGAGATAGAGAGAGAGATGTGGTGTGGTGTGGGTTCTTTTACCTCCCCTCCCTCTCTCTTATCCCCCCCCCCCTCTCTCTCTCTCTCTTCTCTTTTGCCATGGATTAGGTACTGAGACGTGCTTTGAAGTAAGAAAGAGAGAGAGAGAGGGGGGGGGGGAGATAAATGTATATGTATATGTATGTATGTAGGTATGAATGTATATGTAAAGCGAGTGTTGCTTCTCGCTAATCTCACCGTAATTGCCGTTTATATATGTGTGTTTGCATACATACCCGTGCATGCATACTCACATGCACATATATAGTGTAGAGACACGCGGACTGCGCACGGTTGCAAACGCGAGTAAATTTGCATTTTTTTTTTCTTAATTCCCCCATCCAGATTAATGTTGCTTAATTTTTTTTTTTTTTTTTTTTTTTTTGAGAGAGAGAGAACATGTGCGTGTTTATTGAAAATATAATATATAGCGTGTACGCGACAGCTGATTGACGTGATGCATTATATTATAGGTATATTTATATGTGTAATATGTAGAACTAAATAGCGTATAGAGATATTAGATGACGGGATGATTTTACACATTGGTCTTTTATTTTTTAAGATTTTATTATGTATTGTGTACATGTGTGTGTAATGTGTGTATGGTTTTTTTTTGTATGTATAGATGTTACAATTTGTGGTGAATTTTTTTTCTCTTTTTTAATTTGATTTTTTTTTTTTTTTTTTAGGTTTTGAATGGAAAATATATTCTTGTTTTTCCAGTGACTTTTGGGGGAAATACGTTTTATGATATTGTAAATTATGAATTTTACGTTGTTATATATATTATTGTATTTAGAAATGGAATTTAAGAAAAATTATGATTTGTTTGCAATGTATGTGTATAAAATATAAAGTAAATGGAACCGAATGTTTACTAATTTATTTGTCTATCAAACGTAAACGTGTCAATTATGTAATCGAGAATTTAATACACAGTTAGCAATATATACATTTTTTTTTTCGAGCTTTAGATATATTTTTTATCATCAAATAAATGAAAACATGTATAATTTGTTTTATAAATTGTATGTGTGAGATTAAAGTAAATGACGTAATGGTGTTCTTCGAAATTATTTTTAATTTTAGGTATTTTAGTTAATATTAGATGGAAAATTAATAGGATGAATTGAAATTTTTTTTGTAATTTTTGTTGGAATAAAGAAATCTAATAAAATTGAAAAATCAGAATGTACATTGTGAATAGATAAAAACTTAATTTTATAAATATTATTTAAATAGAAAAGTAGTAAATATTACCAATTTTTAAATATAAATAAACAATTTTTTTGAAGAACTTATAATTTCAAATTAATAATAGAATTTTTACAATCATAAAAATCTAAACGTAAATTAAATAATTATTGTTTGGAAAAAAATTGTTAATTATGACACGTTATTACCCATTAAAAATACAGTACTTTACCAATTTTAATATGGAAAATAATAACTTATAATTCAAAATTAAAGATAGGTATTGAAAATTCGCGTGTAACTGTCATTTCATTACTTTTTCCTTAAAAGTCATTTATTCACATGGATATATCGTGATCACGCGGCAATTTCTGTCAAATCATGTGATCAATCGGAAAAAAGAAAATTAATGATCAGACGATGCCCAATTTTCAAGCAAAAATTAAAAAGTATCCGTATTTCCTCTTTGTTTAATATTGAAGAATTTATAAATGCGCAAGCATTCTTGGTTTTGTCAATAAATCGAATGTTATTATTATTATTTATGTAAACATAAAGATAAATTAAATTTAAATATAATTAAATATTTACTTATTAAATAAAACTTGGGGGGGTATAAAGTAAAAATTTTTGTTAACTTGAATTTTTTATTTTATCAACTAACTTAGATATTAATTCAATTATTCAAAAAAAAATTTTGTAATTATTATTGTTTTATTAAAAGTTTTGAATAAAAAAATTCAATCTTATTACCTGCAATTAATTTTGTATCAATCTTTGTATTTATTCCAGCACAGTTTAGAAAAAATTCTTTGAAATACAAAGTTCTAGATAAGATTTTCAAAAATCGAATATGATATTTATTCGCTAGTTGCATATAGTTTTATTTAAATTAAATTTCTCAATATTACGAATGAAAGCTAGCGAATGTCTTGACAAGGCTTAAAGATAAAACGACAAATTAAATAAAAAATTTATTATTTCATCTAATATGAAATTTAGTACATTTTGTAGCGGGAAATTTTTCAGAGTAAATTGATAAATATCATAAAAGTTTATAATAGCTGATATTTTTAACACAGATTTGAGATTTACATTGTAAACCAATAAAATGAAAAATAAAATTTTATTACATCAGTGAAATAAAACGATGCTGACAAAAAAACAATAAATGTAAAAGTTAAAATTATTTTTTAAATTTAATGTTTAAATTAAAGTTGAATGACAGGTTTAAAACAAAATAAAAAATGTTAAATTAAGTACATCAAAAGTATGCACCTTATTGTCAACTGCTAAATTAAAAATTATTCATCTATTTAAAAATTTACAAAAATATAAATTTAAAAAAAAATAGTCAGTCAACTCACATCTACTGGAAAAAAGAAAAAAACAAAAAAAAAATCCAGTCTTCGTATTATTAAACCGGATTCCTAAAATTTTCCGTAATCTTCTTTTTCTCTTTCTTTCTAAATAAACGATTCTTGAATTAAAAATTATAATATCTCATATCTCCTCGATTATTATTTCCAATAATATATATTCAATTAAACTGCGCTTGCATTTTCCGCGTCATTTAAACAAAATTTTTTTTTTAACTGCTCTGAAAGTGAAATACACACACGCAATAAACAATATAGCGCAATAAACTAAATATCCGATCAATAGCAAGAAGAAGATGAAGCAAAAGAAAAAAAAAATAATTTCAAGGAAATGACATATTGCGCGATCGTTAGTTAAAAAAAAAAATAATAAAATGCAATTTTATTGGCGTCTCTCGACGACATTTGATTAAGTCATCCACTTTTGTAAAGTTTCATATTCTCTAGGAGGCTCGCGTGGATATTTTTCAAGTATTTATAGAACTCAGCTATCTATAATTGTAATTGCATATAGAAAGCATTGCAATATGTATTTTCCAAGCTTACATTTCTTACACTGGTTGATAAACGCGTCTCTTGCATGATTTTCCTGACTTTTATTTTTTCCATTCGTTTATTGGAATTGCTGCTTAAAAAAAAATGTAAGAAAGAAAGAAGAGGTAAAAAAGAAGAAGAGAAAAAATTGATTGTTGAGCAGAAAAGCTCGTGCGAAGGTCAATAACATTGAGCAAAAGAGAAAGAGAGTTTATTTGAAAAGACGTGAAAGTCATGAATAACAAGACAGATTATAGATGAGGGGTACTCGACCAGACCAACAGAAAAAAAAAGAAAAAAAAATAATAATATAAAAAACGCAAAGTCCAATAGGAACCAATAAAAAAAGCTTGAAAAGTGATCAGAGCTTGCGCAAGATGACGTGCCTTCTGCTCAAGAGGTGTGCAAGAAGCGTGTTAAGTTAAAAAGTACGCACGTGTCTGCTTGGAATGAGGAGGCTCGTACAATACTTACCAAGCTTCTGTATGGCAATCGACACACGAGAAAGACATTGCGATTGGTTGAAAATAATAATGATACATGTATATATATAACAGTGTATGAACCACATGCAAGAAGAAGGGGGGGGGAGGAGGTTATCGACCACGTGCTGATTAGCCAAAGCTATTATGATGTGTACATAATTGACGGGCGGGTCTGCACGTGATAAAAGCTGAGTCGCACGTTTTTAGGCGTGATCAAGTTTTATATGCGAGGAGATTTGAAAAGAGAGAGGGGTAGGGGGAATGTAGGTGACGATGACGATTTTAAGATAAGGATTAAGAGTGTGCTGGGTTGGCTCGTGTAAGCTTTGTGTTTGATAGGTGATTGTATACATACAGATTGTTTAAGGATTTTGATGAACTTACTGCTTGATGATGATGATGATGATGATTTTGAGGAGTGAGATTAAGTTGAATTACATGTGCTTGCGAATGTGTTTGAGCTTTATGGATTTTATGCAATGTTGTAGGTTTTTTTTTTTGGATTATTTAGTTTTTAGTGAGTTAAAGGGATAGATAATAAATTGATTTGTTAGATGATCACTTAGAAAATTATTAAGTTAAGATAATTTTTTAACAATTTTTACGATATTTATTAAGTAAAAATTTACGTTTGTAATAAAACTTTGAAGTGTATCATAAACATGTAAAATTATTATAAAATATTTAATATTTTTCTTTATAATATATATTTAAAATCTTTAATATTTTTTTAATTTTGTAATTTTAAATTTTCATTTCAATCAGTATTATCTTAAAAAGTTATTATTCTTTTAATCGATCTAAATGTTTTGTTTTTGTAGAACTTGTAAAATATTAACCAACTGTTTATGGTAGAGCAAAGCAGTGATAAAAAAAAAAGCATAGGTAATTAATTTTTTGGAAGAATTATCTTAAGGTCATAATACCGTTACGTTTACTAATACAGATTTCAATTACTGTTTCAAATAATTTTTTGCATATTATTTGAAAATTTTATTTTCAGCTAAAGTATTTGCTGTAACAACAGAAAAATATTATATAAAACAATATAAAAACAACTAAAATTTAAAATAAAAGTGATTTTAATTTTTGGTGTCTCACACTAGAATAACTTTTTTTCTAAATATTTCGCATTGTTTAATAACGTACATCATAAAAACAGCTGCTAATTAATAATCATTGTATAACAGCTGTTCCTTATTTTTTATTTCGATTAAAAAAAAAATTGTTATTATGTATCAAATGCAAAGTTAACATATAAATTTTTAAGTAAAAAAATTAAATATATAGTTTGAAAACATAAAAACAAATTAATATAGAACATAATAAACTTATATAATAATAAACATTATTAAAATTATTATAAGTATTTGTTTTAAAAAAAAAAATTGTACAATTTATAATCTATCTAAAAATGCGGTAACTAAGGCCTTTTTAAATTTTTATTAGCAAGTATTTTAAATATTAATCGTATACTTAAAAACTTTTGTCAAATTCAACTTTTGAAATAGCAATTGTAAAATATCTTATAATACATCAATTGATAAAATTTAATTTTTATGCGCATAAGCTCAAGCAGATTACGTAAAATACGACCGGACAAAGTTTAAAAATTATCAGCTTACTTATCAATATGATTTTTTTGATAAGAAATACGTCGAAACCTTTATTTTTTTTCAAACTTCAAATGCTTGAGCATGAACTTCATATTACAATTTTCTTTCAAAGATACACGCATACACGTGCTTACATAATGATACAGTAAGGATGAGCTAAGAATATTTCTTCTGTATACACAAACACACACACACACACGCACACACACGCATATACACTCACTATTTCTGTCTCATACTCTCATTGTATATTAAATGCAATCTCGATATATAGTTAATAAACAAAGATTAGCACTCGCTTTTAACAATATAGATTCTTTTTCTATCTCTCGTTCTCATACTTCACCAGCAATTCCCACATGTACTTTTGCAATATTTTTTTTTTTTCATTTTTCTCCTAATGAATAATGTTAAATTTACTTATCTATGTCGTTAGTATGGTAAAGTTAACAAAACTTATTTTTTAGTCGGATTTAATTCTTAGAAAATGAATGTTGATACATGAACGTTTAATTTTTCAGACAGAAAGTATATTTTTTACATTAAAATAAAACACTTCAAATTGTCAACTATATTTATTGCTTCCTCGAAGAGGAAGACTCTTTTCCTTAACTGCTGCCAACCAGGTCCAGCGTTGAGACAAAGTTGTGCTTGCAAATATACTTTAATTATTGTACTCTACTCTACTCTACAAGCGCTTGCAATTATTAACGTTACTCTAATTACTATAAGCAAATATAGTAAAGAAAAGCGCTTTTATCAAATCTAGTAAAGAAAAATAAAAAAGGAAGCAAGCGATAGATAAGTTTGATTTTTTATGCATTTAATTATAATAAAATGATTTGGGGAGAGAGGGGCTAGGCTACACGATTTTTTCTTCAGCAATTTTTTTCTCATACTAAATCAAAGAAATATATAATTAAAAAAGTACAGACTTCAAACTTGGGATTTCAGGAAGCCCCTCAATTTTTTTCAAGTCAAAATATTAAAAATTGTGACTTGTAGAGCACAATCATTGAATACACGATTTCTCGGGCTGTACTGTACAAGCCACCACAAAAACCGCAAATTTTGATTTTTCGAAAAAAACGTTATTTCGGTTTTAAAATTTTATTTTGCAGTGGAATCCGTTGATTTCTTGTGCAAAAACTCGAGGGTGCTAGTACAATTATACCTACTATGTTTAAGAAACACAATAAACTCATTAACATTGAAAGAATCGCTTAGTTTAGTTCAGCCCCCCGTGTAGTTTGACCCCGCTCTCCCCTATATTTAATATTCCGAGAGAAACGTAGGTGAGTAAGATCAGGTCTTTGGGATTTTTAATGGGTAAATCCTGCCAGGTAAATAATATAAGAGAGATTCAGATGTATATTTAATTTTATTTATTTAAGAAAGGAAATTTATATGTTGATCTATGTGTGTGTATGCTCGTTTGCGACACGCGTACCTTTCTCACTCACTTGAAGAATTATAGGGTTACGAGGATTTGATTCCTTTTGAAGAATTAAATCCCATTGAGTCTTCGATTCCTTAGGATTTGTGAACTGAAAGTCTCTCGGTTCCTTTGCCTCGAGGATTCGTGAACTGAGATGAGTACAGTTCCTTTCCTCAAAGGAATCAAGGATTCAAAAGAAATCTCAATTCCTTTTCCGAATCCTTTTATAATATTTATGGATGTAAAAAAAAATATATAAAAACAGGGAAAAGAGACAGAAAAAGATACGGATTGAGAGAAAGAGAGAGAGAGAGAGAGAGAGAGAGAGGAGAGATAAATTAAGAGAAGGAGAGAAAAAAATAGAGATTAAGAGAAGGAGAGAGAAAAATTGAGATTAAGAGAAGGAGAGAGAAAAATAGAGATGAAGAGAAGGAGAGAGAAAAATAGAGATACAGAGAAAGTCAGAGAAAGTGATACAGAGTGAAAGAGAGAAAGATACAGAGTTAGAGAAAGAGAGATACAATGTAAGAGAGAGAGATAGAGTAAAGTAAGTAAAGTGGTCGTGTAGCTCATTAGAAATAAAAATCATAGAACCTCCAAAACAGACTACTTGGTCTCGGAAAACTAAGGAGTCTGATCGTGTAGCTCTTTGGGAATGA
>JAPYZE010006787.1:0-19623 GCA_030522805.1 Leptomastidea abnormis
TATATATATATATATATATATATATATATATACATCGCTATATGCAAAGTGATTGTTGGGTGTCGGTATATATAAGAGAAACACTCCCGAACAGATACTGAACAGAACTTACTTTTAGATGTATAGATGTCTCTATCTTTCTCTCTGTATACTTGTGTATATATGTGTGCGACCTGCTTTTTAAGCTGTTAAAGTACTTGCAGGCATAAACGTTAGGATCGCACAACTTTTGGATACGACTTGCGATATAAATTTAAGTTTGTTACAGCAACGCGCACTTATAAATATAGAATGTGGGTGTGTGTGTGTGTGTGTGTGCGTGTGTGTATAGGCGAGCTTGTGTACACTGGAAGGTGGAATATTATGCACTAGCACTGCACTTGATCATCGGATCGGCTGGTATCTATCCACGAGGGCGTGCTTTGACTTAATAACTCTGAAATCATACTGCACACTCGTACCGCTATGTTGTGTGTGTATGTGTGTGTGTGTGTGTGTGTGTGAGTGTGTGTGTGTGTGTGTGTTTTGCATATACAAGACTGTATACACCAATAAATACATGCTCAAGACGTTTTGGCTTGTTATCAATTCCCATTGCTTAGAGTTACAAATAGATTTCAAAGTGAACAATTTGATTTGTGTATGTTTTTGATAACAAAAAGCCGCTGGTAATTGCTTTGGCGAGATACTTTCTCAATGAAGTTTAAAATACATAATTAATAATATTCACAATTTTCATGTGGATTGACCAGTGATCTAAAAACCATGTGAAATAAATCGTCGCCTTCGGACAAGATGGCGCCAATTTAGAGCCCTCGGAAAGAAGTTGCCGATTCAAAATGCAAGGCAAGAAAGTGCCGATTGAAATTGCTAGGCAAGAAGGTGCCGATTCAGAAAATAGATTTTTTACCCCTGTTTTAAGTCATCATAAAATTGTATGTTTAAGATAGTTCTCTCGAAAACCAATAATCTACGGATTAATCCCAAAATTGGCCATTCACTTTTTGATGTAATCATACACAACGGGTTAAAATTTTATAACGATCGTCCGTACCGTTTTGAAAATACAGTCCCTTAAAGTTTTACTAGTTAACACGATAACAATAGGCAGGCTGTTTATAAATCAGGCATTTCTTCCGTTAAAAAAGTAATGAATCTATAAAGCTTAACAAAAAACTAACATAAGTAAAAAAATAGTTTTATCATTTCAATGTTAAAAAAAAAAGAATGAAATTGTCCGTTTCGTTTCAAAAATATAACAAATTGAAACATTTTTTCCATACATTTACTATATCTATATAGTGGTACAGTGTGTACTTCCGTTTTTTAATTATTGCATTACAAAGAAAAGTTTTAAATAATTTACAATAATTATATTTTTTTTTTATATTTTATCAAGTTTTTGTACAAATTTAAGGCTTTATATAATAAATATTGTAAAAAATTTTATTTTTGAGGTTAAGGTGACGAGAGATTAATAATAATTAATAATAATAAAAAAAATTTTTATACGTGAATCATCGGCTGAATCTCTTATTTCTTTTCCATAAAAAAATTATATTTGTCGAAATAAAAATAATGCACTTAAAACAGAGGTAAAAAAAATCTATTTTCTGAATCGGCACATTCTTGTCTCGGAATTTGAATAGGAACTTTCTTGCCTTGCATTTTGAATTGGCACCATGTTGTCCGAAGGCGACGATTTTTACAATAATCTCTAATATTTATAAAAACTTCAAAATCATCTACAATTAATCTAGATAATTAATACTTTACAATTTTAAAAAGACAACTAGTCTTCACACAGCTTATTAAGAAAAAATAGCAGCTGGTAATGTTCAATTCTGCTACGTAAATATAATTATTATTATTTCAAGTTTCAATCATTTCATGTTGATCCTTCAACAGTTTTTCTTGTAATTTCTTAGTCTACATCATAATTATGTATGCAATATTGCATATGCAGACAAATTCTTAACTTTTGTCACAAGCTCACTTGAATTACTCAGTAAGGGAAATCGATTATACCATGAGTCTCCTTATCTCTCCCATCGTCGCATTGATTTAGTTTTAAAATATTGAGACTTTTAAACTAAAAAAAAATGGATTGAATGCAATTTTTATTACTTTTTTTCAAATGGAAACACTGAATTTTGTTTGTTATTAATCCGTTAAAAGAAAAATTAAGATTGAGTGTGATTCAACGAAAAGTTTATATCTTTCAATACTTTAACCTCCTACTACGGTTTGAATTTCTATATTTAAAAAGAAATCTCGAATCTTTGATTCACTTGTAAAAAGAGAAAAAAAGTTTAGATAACTTCTAAGTTCTATAAATATATACGTAGAACGTAATGCATAATTAAATTACTATTAAAAGGCAATTATCACGGTAGTTACATGATAAGCTATTTATTATGATTTAGTATAGCGAATGTCGTATCGAAAGAAATACAAATAAAGCACGTCGTAAAATGAATATATAAAAAAAAGGAAGAAAAAGAGGAAAAAGACGGACGAGCAGGAGAGATAGGATTGTGAAAATTTAATGCTTCTCTCTCTCTCTCTCTCTCTCTCTCTCTCTCTCTCTCTCTCTCTCTCTCTCTCTTTCGTTAACCACCGCAACCAGCGAATCGATGGCAATTCATTCACCTATTTACGCTAACCCCAATGCGCACGACGACGTCGACGACGGTCATTACGTGGAAAAGCACTCGAACAAGCACTTACTCTCACTCTCTCTCTCTCTCTTTCTCTCTTTTCAACTCCTTCTCCTACTCCTATTCTCCCCTGCTTTTGCTCTCTTTATCGCTTTTCTTTCCCTCTATTTTCCATGCACACTTGCTCGCTGCAGAAAGAGAGAGAGAGAAAGAGAGAGAGAGAAATGCTTTATCTATATTTTCGACCCACATTTCTGCATGCATCACAAGCTGACTCGGCAAGATTTATTGCGCCTAGCGCGTATATATATGTAAGATGAATTATGCGCCAGCATTTTGGTCACGGCTGCTCTACGATTTTCTATTCTTTCTTTTTTTTTTAACTCACACTGCAAATATAACAAATCGTCTAGACGCAATGAGCGGTGGCTAATGCTTTTTATGAGTCTATGTTGTATATGACTGTTTGCCGATATTTGCGGATTAGCCCTTGACTTATTCATGTGGCTAAAAAAACATGAATAATATTATATGTCACTTTTGTGAGTACGAATAACTTTGTTTTTATTTAAAAATTATTTTGGTTTTTTTTTTCAATCCAAAATATTTTCAGAGTCTAAGAAATTAATTTAAGTAATTTCTGTGGTAATATAAGTAAGAAAATTGTCTAACGTTATACTTTTAACATACTATCATATGGTAATGTCACACTAATCAATTAAAACAAAAGATAACAAAAAAAGAAAAAATTAAATAAATGAAAAATAAAAACTTTTACGTTCAACTTGTTTTTTTAAATAATGATAATAAATATAACAAATATTAGCATCTTGTAATGCAAACCCTGGCACACACTGTAACCAAATCTAAATTTTTCGATAGTGAAATTTGAAACACCAAAACCCCTTCGGCCAAACTCAGCAAAATCCTCCCAAGTTCTCCTATCCTCGTTAAAACTTTATGCCTCAACAGTCTAGCTTTGCACACATGTCACAAAGCCAGACACTAGTCTATAACACTAGTCTAAAATATCGCATCCAACATTGACAACACATATACAAAATCACGTATATGTTTTTTAGTTGATGTAAATATAAATCGCATCCGTGAGATTTTGTTATATTATGTAGGTACATTGAGTTCATCCCCTATCACTCCTCCTCATACTACTAAACCCGTGTTCCGACCGAAAAACTTTTCGCTCAAATCATTGACAAGGTACTCGCTTAAACGTTTAGGTGATAACCAGCCAAGCTCGTCCAGACGATATGAAGTAATATGAGTTTGAGGGAGGATGTTGCCAAAAAGAAAACAGACGCAAGTCTTGAGTAAGCGAGTCATCTTTAGTTCTTGTTTCTTTTCAATGCAATGAAAAACAGCACAAGGCATATGATATAGAAATGTGAAAAAAGATCAGAGAAAGTAGGAATCCGCGCGAATCGTCACGATGCAATCGCTGCCGAGGGTCTCGAAAAGCAGAAAAAAGATGATAAAAACATTGCAGGAAGATTGCAGAATGAAAAAAAAGGAGAGAAAAATTGAGAGCAAGAAATAAAGAGAATGCGTATCCACCTACCTATCCACATCCACAAGATATAAAGGGTAAATTGCAAGTTAAAACACACTTGGTGTGCAAGCGAAGCGTTTGTCTAGCCGTGAAATATATCACCTATATAGAGGAAAAAGAAAGAAAGAAAGAAAGAGGACGAGGTCGTGCAGCAGCAGCATGACGGCGACGGGTACGTTGAAACGGTAACGAGATATCGACTCTTATACTCTATATATAGGTACACCATCTTTTCCTTTTCTTCCTCTATACTTCCAAGCCTTCCGACCCATATTTCCAAGAGTAGTCGAAGTAGACGTGTTTCCTCTCAATCCATACACCACTTCGCTCTCGCTCTCTTTCTCTCTATAGCGATCTTGTCTCGTTTGTCTTTCGTCCTCGATAAAAAAATATATTTCCGTCGTGTGTACTTATTTTTGATTTGCCTCTAGTATAACGGCCAAATACTCTTTGTCATTAGTTTATTCAAAGTTTTAAATTATAAAAAAAAAAAAAAACAAGAATATAAAATCAACGGTTAATGTAAAGATAGAGAGAGAAAAACCATAAGAGAGAGAGAGAGAGAACTCAATTTCAACGATACGCAAAAAATCTCTTGCATAATTCACTTGAGGAAGGAGGGGGGTGGGGTTCCGAATAATGGACAATAATTTCTTAATTTTCCTTCTGCGAACAACTTGAGCTCAGCTTGAATGGCTCTGCATGTGTATAAGTTCAGCAAGCTCACGCGCATGTACGTGTAATAAAATTAGTGCGAAGAAACGGGATGCTTAGTGTATAGTATGTACGTGAAGCGTCGGCAGCTGCAGTAGCAGATGTTGGAATACTTAAATAAGTCTATTTTAATATGGGAGAAATTGAACCAACGTGCAGAAATTCATAACTTGCAATTTATTATTTCCTTTATCATATGCCCTTCCTTAGAGCATTATATATCATATCACAAAATTTCAAGTCAAAATAATGTCGGCAAGTTAAAAAATTCTTGCTTCAAAGCGTTTCAAAATACATCTAAGCAAGAATTTTTTAACTTGCCGACATTATTTTGACTTGAAATTTTGTGATATGATAGATAATGCTCTAAGGAAGGACATATTATGATCTCGGGTTTTGCTAAATTTTACGTTATTTTTGTTAAAATAATTAATAAGTGCGCTAATGTCGGTAATGTAGATTTCCCCACTATTCCATCCCTCGTTACATACAAACATCTTATTTATTAAGCTCATGCTTAAATATTCTTCCCTTACAAGCACGCATGCACGCACACGCACGAACACGTTTAGAGTCATGGCAACACCATTAAGGCCATCACTTTTACTTATCACTACTTTGCGCTCTATATTATATACTGATTGATTTTAAAAAAAGATTGAGTGAAACCAGTTTTCTTTTATAGGGTAACTTTTTTGATTTTTAATATTTTTATTCTAAACAAGACAAACCCTTTGTTTTGCTTTAAATTTAACATTTTTCAATTTTTTTCCTTTTTTCAATCCTAAAATAACGTGAAGGGCATGTCTCAGACCTAGCCTAAAACTGTAGTCAATACCCAATCCTTATTTTGCAATATTTTTCGTTAATTGATATATATGGTAAAGTATTTGAGTTTTCCGACAATTCTAAAGTAATTAAAATTTTTGGAAAACTCCGACATTTTGACAAATATGTCAATTAACGACGAATACTGCAAAATACGAGGTAAGTCTCTATTTCGGTATGATGCCTAACCTTAAGAGGATGGAATACTGGGTAAATCTACTTTACCGGCAACAGCGTATTTAAAAATTAAAAAAACGAAAAATTTAGAAAAACCCGAGATTATATGCCCTTTCTTAGAGCAGTATCTATCATACAAAAAAATTTCAAGTCAAAATATTGTCGGCAAGTTAAAAAATTCTTGTTTAAACGTGTTTTTTTCACTTTGAAGCAAAAATTTTTTAGGTTGCCGACAATATTTTGACTTGAAATTTTTTTATATGATAGATACTGCTCTAAAGAAGGGCATATCATCTCGGGTATTGCTGAATTTTACTTATTTTGTTGTTAAAATAACTTTTAAATGTGATTATGCCGGTAAGTAGGGTTACCGATTTACCCATCCACTTAAGCAAGTATTCCTGCCCCTTAACTTTAAATAATAAAGCTAGCTCTCTTTTGAACAGAGTTTCAATTTCAAAGAAGTAAAAGGTTAATATAAGCACTCGAATTAAAGATATTAAATTAAGCTCCAATTTAAGCTTCAAGAATTAATAAAATGTTGATCGTTGTCCAAAGTTACAGAGAACTGAAATTGGTCTTAATTTTCTTGGTTATTGTATGTTAAAATGGTATAGCACCTGCGTTTATATAGCCCCGCCATTGAGTTCTGGTATAGCTCTGATAAAGCGCATAATTTAAGGGCGTGCTTCATTAGAAACCAAACCTTATAGATACTAACAATACTGTCGATTTTTTCATTGTTCTGCGTGAATTTGAACATTTTTTAACACATCTTAGTTAATGCTCAAAACGTTTTTTAATAAATTGGAAAATTTTGAGTAGTTTAAAAAAGTTTGTCAGATCGATTAAAAAGTGTAACTACAATTTTTTTCCTTGAATTATATGTCCTAAGGATTCAAAAATACCTTGGATCAAGAGCCTGCCTCAAAGTTGATTTTTATATATTATTTTTTTTTTTTTTTTGACCATATAACGGCATTTTTTGTGATTTTGCACATATACAGGTCACTTGCATATTCAAGGCAAGTATGGCCGCTATTATGCACAAACGTTTCATTGACTTACCCACATATCGCCCGAGTGGAAAGACGGGCACGCACAGACGTACAAACTATTACACTCTCTCGCTGCAAGAGAGCTAACGGACCCTTAATGGTCTTTGCCTGGGTGCATCTTTTTTGCGAATAGCAGCAACGACACACATATACCTACACAAGGAGCTACTTTTTTCGTGACAACCTTCTCTCTCTCTCTCTTTCTCTCTCTCTCTCTTTCTTTCTCACTTTTCACCCATTCACCACCGTATCATTTTCTCTTCTTTATTTCTTCTTTTTTTTCTTTTGCCTCTGCTCTTTGAAATAGACAGAAAAAAAAATGAAAAAGAGATATGTGAAGAGCGTGGATATAAAGGATGAAGAGATTTTCAAACGAGAGAAGCTTCCAAATGGAGGTCTCTTGTGGGTCGTCGTCGTCGTCGTCAAATGGGAAAATCGATAAAGCGAGAGCTAACCACCTGAACAGATAGAGAACGAGGAAGGGAGAGAGAGGGAGATCTCGTGTTTTTGATCCCCCCAAGCGACTGATGAAACTCGAAACACGAAGCCCGGAAGTGTGTACCAACGTTTTTCTTCTTTGGGGATCGGCTCCGTAGATAACTGGATGAGCTAAAAAATGAACGACACAAAAACTTATACATTTTATATATATATATATATTTATAGAGTTGATCTTTATAAATTTAAAGTTGGCTCGTGTCCTAGATGAAATATGAATTAACTGATTAAATATATTAAAGTAGCACGGTCGAGAAAGAAATTTCTTAGAATTTTGCTGAAACTTTGCAAATAAGTTTCTTTCAATGCACATAGGTATGTGGTTAAAATGTCAGTATCGCTTTTTTTAAAAAACGGAGATATTTCATTGCAAAAAATCAACTTTTAAAATTTGTTCAAAAAACTAGTATTTGGTGTTTAATAGTACTACGAATATTACCTAAAAAAAATTAATATGTTCATCCAAGCTAGTTATTAAATAAAACCGTTCATACGTTATTTTCCCATATGATTAGTATGTCTATATGTGTCACCCTGTATAACTCGTCGGCTTGGCGCAACAACCAGTTACAAATATTAAGTAGTAGTCAAGAAGCAGCCTCCTTTTTAAGAGACCTAAGAAAGCAGCATCCTGTAGGTTGGAGGCAAAAAGCAACTACGTCTTTGCCGGGAAAGAAGCGGCTATCTCGCTATAACACATTTTAATGGGGGTATAAAGCAGCTATTATACTCCTGATGGCTGCATAACACCCCTGCATATATTCGCATACGACTATTTAACCCCAAAATTTGACTTTGGCGGCGCGGGGGCGGTAGGGATAAGGGGAATATAGGTCGAAAAAATTGAGAAAAAATTTTTACCCCCATTAAAATGTGTTATAGCGAGATAGCCGTTTCTTGTTGAGATAGTCGGTTCTTGCCCGGAAAATACGTAGTTGCTTTTTTTGTCTCCAATCTACAGGTTACTGCTTTCTTGAGTCTCTCAAAAAGGTAACTGCTTTCTTAGATTTTTCAAAAAAGTGTCTGCTTTTTTAAATCGTAGCTGGTTGTTGCACCAAGCCGACGGACTGTGATTTCCATAACATCTCAATTTTTGCTTTATATTATTATTATATGGGTTTTAAACTAATTATCATCGAATATTATTATGATTTGAAACGCTTTTATTCTAAATTATGCTTAATATTAATGTTTTTACGTTTTGAGGTTAAGTTTTTGCACCCGTACTACCTTAATTTAATTTATTACATGTTATATAAAATGTTTACAAAAATTTATGTTAACTAAAATTGGACGTACATGTGAAATTGATTAAAACTAAATTTTGAAAAGTACTTTTCGTCATTACTTAATGTTAATTATTTTCTCTATTGATGATCACAAAGTAGGTGATCTATCTATTGTAAATATTCCGCACAAGTATAAGAAAAAAAATAGATGAGATTTGTTTACAAATTTTTTTTATTGTATGCAATTCTGTGAGTGGCTCACGCGTCTGCTGGTTGGGCCACTATAACCAATGGGGTCTTAGTTTTACTTTCCCTTGGAACAGTAAATCCGGCGATAAAAAAAATGTATCAATTCTGGGGTTGTTTTTTGGGTAATTTTTCTGTGATGAATTTTTTCTGCATTTGTAGAAGAGCAATTTAGAAGAATATAATTATTTTTAGATCAAAACAAAATTTTTTTATTCTTTTCTCCAAATCTTGGAAAAGAAAAAACGTTTTTGTTAACGTGAATATAAAAGACTAGTTTAGGATAATCAATATCGCGCAAAAAATTGAAATGCACTTCTCTACAAAACTCAAAAAAAGAACATATTTTATTAAACATGGTAGCCTTATTCTTTTCTCTACATGAAATGTGTATGCGTATATTTTTTTTCCACATTAAGATAAGACCGTAAAATTTTTGGAAGGATAAAATAATAGTCTGTAAATATTTCTGATAATAGCTGCGATTAGATGGCAACCAGCAGCGGCGGTGGTTTATCTAACAATTGGAATCTCGTCAACCATAACAGCCGTCAGCTCCTTAAATCCCTTTGATAAAGAAAAGCTTACAAATACAAGGTCGAAGATAATATAAATCCAAAACATACTTAGTATACAGTTCGTTTTCTTAATTTTTATCGCATATAAAAAATCATTGTTTTTGTTCATATTGTTCGGTTCACCTGATTTTTAATAAAAATTTTTAATTATCTTGTATTCCTATTTTTTTCCTAACCATATTCCGTATACTCCGTTTTACGACTCGGCGACAAATCCCAAGCTATATCATCCGACGCGTTTGCGACTTTTTTCCTCGCGCGTTATACTTCCAACTCGTTTGGATAAATCAATACTAGGAGTCATAGACATTTTATTGACAAGGTCAGAAAACACTGAATTATACGAAATTTGAAACGCGCAAATCTTGCATATGTGCTGATTTTGCTATAATAATAATAATAATAATAGATCATTAAGTGTAATACTTACTAGAACTTACTTACAGCACGCTGCGCGCGCTCTTACTTTTGTAATAAAATGACTCAAAAATCATTTAGGAAGTGTACCTTTTTAATTTTTTATTAAATTATTGGCATATCTATTTTATATAATCTAAAATTTACTAATAGTATTTAAAACTTTACCAGTTTCTTTCGCTTAACAAAAAAAAAAAATTTTTTACTGATCAGTTTCTAGGTTATGCATGGATGTTTGTATTATAATTTATAATTACTATTCTAACAAATTAATGCTTATCAAGTAATATTATACGAAAATAATTTTAGATCTTTTAATTATTTACAATAATTTAAACTTATCGTTAATTCTAATTCTAATATTTTAGCAATAAATTTAATATAAGAATTTAAATTTAAATTTTCGCGTTTGTTGACCATTTAGCCGTTCGAATTGGTCGAAAGTCAACCAATCACATCACGAATAAACTGAGGAAAAATTCTAGCTCATCTTTTTTTATATTTAGGATATGTATATACGTTCATGGGTGAAAAACTTTTATTTTGTTAACGTGCATGTGATGTAATGTAATTAATTGATGTTTACAGTAAAAATTATTTAACTTTGCATCGGGTCTAATTAACAGACTGCATTGATTCATTTTAAATGGATTTTATTATTTGTAGATGTATTATATAAATGTGTGGGGAGAGGGGGTGTTTAATTTATTTTTGATTCCATATATTGCAATATTTTTATTTATATTTACCAAATTTTTAATCAACTACAGAATTTTTTTCGTAACAAAGATAAATAATGTCAATTGTTTTTGTAAAAAAGTTTTTTATATATTATTTATCGTTACACCTATTGTCATCGAGAAAATCGATTTCTATTTTATCATTCAAGCTTCAGACGAAAAAGAATTCTTTTCTTTTTATCTTTATATGTATATAAATACACACATGAAACTTATACTGTTTCACGGCTTTTCCACACCTGCTCTCTATTCCAGCTCTCGCACATAGTTACGATTCTCGTTTTTTCTCTCATCGCTTCTATTTCGCCTCTTGACACGAAATATACCGTTGAATTTTCTATTTTTCGACTTGCTTCACGTACACGTCGAATGCCACAAAAATCTCCGAGTCACGTCGATGGCATTCAAAGCTCGATGAGATTTTCGAGGAGGCAATATGGGGAGGGGGGAGGAGTGGAGAATAGAAGAGAGTATAGGTGCCGTTGCCTAGCTTCAACTATTTTTAATCAACCGTTTTCGGCTATATCGACTTTCCTCTCTCCAGAATATTTTTCGGCACTCTGTATCATTACTATTATTTTTATAATTATTATTAATAAGAAGTTTTTACGTACCAATAATTTTTATATACCAAATATGAATTTAGTACAAAAAGTCTCTTACTTGTTAAATCGATTTCAATCTTTATACGATTTCACCAACTGATTTTACCGATTTTAAATGATTTTATTTTGATTTTCAATCCTATGAAATCATAAAAAAATTTTGTAAAAATTGAAATACTGAATAATGATTAAAGTAAATTATTTAATTAAAAACTTAAAGATAATAAAAATAAAGTAACGTAAAGCCTGATCTTATTACAGAAATTTAACATCAACTTTATAACTTTGAAAGCATTTAAATAAAATTAAAAACGCCCGGAAATATTCAATTATTTCGTATACAATTTGTTGTAATTATACAAGACAGTATAGTTGAACCATCAGGGGCCAAACTTTTGACAAAAAAAAAAAAATGAAAAATTTCAGAAAAGCCGAAACAAAAAATAAAAACTTACCAAAGCCTGAATGGTAGACACAAAAATAAAAGTAAGGAATGCCAAAAGGGGTCGCAATAGGTCAGCCGTATAGACGCTGAAAGAATAAATCTATCGAAGATGGAGTTCGGACAAACGTGTCACGGTGACAGGTAGCCCTTCGACGAAGAAAAGAAAAAAAGCAACCTGTATACGAATCGAGAATCGTTGATTTTTTGCATCAGGAGTAAAAAACGGGAAGGGATAGAATTGAAAGAGAGGCGAGTTTGCTTCCACAGAACTGACATATCGTAAATCCCAAGAAGGACTTAATACTCGAGGCCGCAGCGACGCATGTGCACGCGCGTATACATCTGTGTATAGAGGGTAGAAAAGGGAGGTAAAAGAAAGGCTCGGAGTCGAGTCAAAGTCTCGATGAAGATTTTGGTCAAAAGGTGTAGCTAAAACCGAGAGTATTCATTGGGAAAGCTGCGTGGCGTGTCAACGTGTTTCCGGGTAGATACAATTTTTGGAGTCAAGCTTGCGACGAGCTTTATCAAATATAGGTATAGTGTGCTCTTCCAACCCTTTTCTCACACTCTCATCTTAGAAAATTATTCCAATTATTTGATATATTGGTCGGTCGGAGTTCGTTAGTTTTATATTAAAATCTAAATTATGAGAAACAATTATAATTCATTATCGTTTTTTGAATCATTTGTAATATTCTGGTTAACTTAAGACATAATTTATTGTTTTTTTTTCTTTTTCTTCAATATTTTACTGCCCAATCGACTGATCGATAATTTTGCGTCGTTGAAAAAATTTTAATACTTATTTTTTATGTCAAATAATTAACAATTTTTGAGGTTTGCATATTTTTACCTTTCAATTTCTTTTTTTTTGTTAAAAAAATTGCTATTTTTATGTTTTTTAATCATATTTATTATTTTAAATCGAACAAGTTTATAATGTAAGATAGCGTTGGATAAGATGAGAATGCATAAAATGTGAAAATCGGTCAAAAACAATTATTTTCTTATTAGATTAAATAAGTAAAAAGAACATAAGTCGATACGTGATATCAATGATTAAATGGAAAGAGAAAGAAAAACGGGATTAGAAATAGAGAGAGTGAGTTTTAAAAGCAAAGAGAAAGCTAATTGATGAGACTATAGTTTAAATTATAAAGTGGGTGCAACCCTTGTTTATACTTTTACCATTTCCAAAAACAAACGAAAAAGTAAAGGAGAAGAAACAAAATCCTCCAAACGATATCTATCATCTTTATTTGTCGATTAATTGCTTGTACAAATGAACCCATGAGAAGTATTTTAGCAGAGAAGCACGTTTCGAACGAGTTAAAATTCGAGCTACTATGCTTGCATTTCCTTTTTTTTATTTTTATAGTTAAGCGTTCCACTCGAGAGATTGTGTGTGTGGGTGTATGCTGTTTTCCATTGTAATAGAGGGTGGAACCTGCGGTGAGGCAAACAACGAATCGTCGCTCGCAGCAGAACAAAGGACTTTAATTGAAACGGTAGATTATTTAGTTTAATCAAGAGGATTCGATGAAACAAAGAGCACACACGAACTCACCAATACCTGAGAAAAGGGAGTGCTATGATTTTTTTGTGTGCGAAATGCGAATTCGAAAAAAAAAGATACGTTAGAGAGAAAAAAGTGTAATGTACTTATTAATCGCTCTGTAAAGTAAATCGTTGAATGCGGCTTATTATCTTATAATTTTATCGTGTGCTTTATTTTGACTCTCTCTCGCAAATAATAATTATATGTTGAAACTCATTGCTTGAATTATACGAAATTATGTGCAGGCGAACATACTTTTCGGCTTATTTTACGTAAGCTAAATGATAATTCAACTATTCAAGCTTCTTCGTAGAACCTCTAAAACTTTTCATGCTATACCTATGCTTGAATAAGTATACAAAGGTTGAGAAAATACAGGAATTGCGCAATTCTATTTTGAGAAAGGCGTAATAACGTTCGTTGGTAATAATGAGAAAAAACGCGAAGCGCTTGGATGTAAAAGTTACCATCAGGTCGTCATAATAAAGGTTTTTTTACCTTCTTATTTTCCAACAGAACGTAAATCTGCGCAACTGCGCGTTATCGGACTGTAGGTTTGATTTTTGCGATTTGACGAAGTACATTCTATCTCTGCTTCAAGTTCACCAATTTTCTTCTATTTTTATATATAAAAAAAAAGATGAGATATACTTGTCCTTTGTTTATCTGTGATGTGATTGGTTGACTTTTGACTAATCCAAATATTTAACAAGCTCAAAAATTTATATTGGTATTTCTGCATAAAGTTTTTTGCTAGAATATGTTAGAATTAATTATGATTTTAAATTATGGAACACAATTGTAGATTATAAAATTAACTAGGTCTCACACAGCGCGCTGCGCGCGCTCTTACTTTTATGTGACATAACAATCTAAATTTGAACTTTCCCGCATATTGAGCATCTAACCTTACTGATTGGTCAAACGTCGACCAATCACATCACGAATAAACAGGCTACTCAATCACATCACGAATAAACAGGCTACTCATCTCTTTTTATATTAAGGATTTTTCATAAGATAAGTAAAAAATTTATTATTTATTAAAAAAGTTGAATCCTCCCATAAAGTTTGAGTGTCGCCTATCAGTTCGTGATGTGATTGGCTTAAAATAATTACGCAGTTGAAAATAAAATTTAAGAAATGTAGTTCTGAAAAGGTTATCTTACTCGAGATAATGAATTAAAAAAAAAAAGGAATAATACGTTTAGATTTCAATTAAAAAAGTTATAAAATTAAAAAATGCATCATAACCTGTACAAACCATATAACGGATGATCTGATATAATGAAAATCTGCAACAAATAATGGTACATAGTTCAGATTTTTAATTTTCTTTTATATTCCATATGAATAAGGAAAAAGTTAAAGAAAGATTAAAAGGAACCAGAAAATCGATTTTTTTATTTTAGTTAGAGCCTAATTAATCCAACTTCGCCGTAAAGAAATGCACGTAATCTCGTAACTTTAAACGCGTTTTCTAAAAAATCAAGTTTTTTATATCAGTATCTCCACGAATCTTTTCAAATCGATTTCATAAGAATCTCACTTAGCGCGCTTAGTAAGAGCTAATCAATTTTAAGACGCACGGTGTATGTTATATACTTGTTTCTCGATATCTTTGTGACATAAATGTAATAATTAAACACATTATCACTTATTATCGTATCTTAAAATTAAATATAAATTTAACATTTAGATATTATGAAATTATTAAGTGATAAATAAGATTATATTATGTTTTGGTACCCAATAAAATGTATAACAACAATATTTTTATAAATAAATGTTTTTTTTTCTGTTTCAGGTAAGCAATAGTTCCATTTACAAGTCAATCGAATCACAAATGCTCATACGTAAGTCGTTAATAGATATATAACACGCTTTGCATAAATTAAACTGAAATCTCGTATCATCAAAATCAGTTGTAACGATCGAAATAGCTCGATGAACGAGTAAAAGTCTCTTGGGAATCATGTAATAACCAGTTTTCAATTAAACTACTATTCGGAATATATAAACACATCCGATATACAAAGTAACAACAAGCCTCTTTTCAAAAAGTTTACAGGTATAGGTATAGTGACTTAATTTTATCTACCGATACGCTTAAACAATATAGAATCCGACATAACGAGGACAATATTGTTGCTATAAAGGTTTGACCTTGTAGGCTTGACTGTCTCCTTGAGTCGATTTTCCAGCACGTCCCTTTCAGGCAGTAGTGTGTATGTGTGTGAGTATTATGATGTACCGCTTGTCTCATCTGCTTGTCGTTGTGATCGAAGAGCTTCGACTTATTGACCGCAGCTAGACGCGGAGAGCATCTAGGGATGAGCACCGACCCTCTACTACTATTACTATTATTACTTCTACACTGCTGCTGCTGCTCTGCTACTACTACCTATTCGCTTGTCGTCGGTGTGCCATTAAGATTTCCATTTTAATGGAAAATCTCAGCTCCCCCGGATAGAAATTGAATCCAGATATTGCTGAATTGATAAATAACCCTGCGCGCTTAATGCAATCTTTCGATCGAGAGCAAGAATTCGAGATGACGAAAAGGAAAAGAAAATAGAAAGAGAGAGAATGAGACACAGAGAGAAAAAAAATACTTAAATTAAGAAAATACTAAAATTTCGATTATACATTTTTAACAAGTTATATACTCTTTAAATGCGTATGTAATGTATACTGACTTTATTTGATCCATGCGATTATTTATCCACATAATTGATGATTTCGATACTTTGTTTAAGCTGCGTTTAAAACTCAATAGATATTTCGACAAATGAAATTTAGTGTAACAATATGCTTTATTACCATTTAATCTTTTAGTGATAAAGGTGTGCAAGAATAAATAAGACTTTTAAATTAAAAAGAATGTATAAGTCGGCAGCTTTACATTATCGGTATAATCGTATTTAAAAATTATTTTAAAAAAAAATAACTTAAAATTAAGCAAAACCTGAAATCATATGCCCTTCTTAAGAGCATAATCTATTTTATGAAAAAATTTCAAGTTGAAAATATCAAGTTAAAATATTTCAACCTATGAAAAATTCTAGTGCTTTAAAATAGTCGTTTGAGTATTCAGTTCATTTCTCTTTCGTTCGAAAACAAATTTCGTCGAATTTTACAAAACTTTATTTTCTGTAGAATAATTAATTGACGATTACGAAGCACGTGCCTCTAATGCAAATATTTTTCGAGAGCATCCACTATCACATTTCTCTTTTCTATCTGGCTTTTGACTTCCTGGAATTTCCTTCGCGAAAATCGAGTTTCATTCAATTCTTTCACGTGTGTGTTTTTGTGTCTTTGTGCGTAGAATTTGACTACTAGAAATTCACAAAAAAATAAAAGGACTTTTGCGAGAAAAGCTAAAAGAGTAGTTTAAACAGAATAATTAGATGCTTGAGAGAAAAAGAGGAAAATTTCAAAACGTGTATTTGTGCAAAACCACAAAAAATAATGCTGTTTCGTGGTAAAAAAAAAAAAAAAAAAAAAAAATTAAAATCGATTTTGAACTACGCTCTTGATCTAAAGTTTTTTCTCACTCTACTTCTAATATCTAATACAAAGCGTACAAAATTTTTTTTAGGGCATAACTTCTCATTTAAAAAAGATAGAGAAATAAAAAAGAAAAAACATCAAGTAAACATTCATTTTTAAGTGTCTACAAATATTTATCAAAATCAAAATTACAAGGGTTAAATATATAAAAACACCAATTAATTATTGGCAAAATTCTTGAATTTTTAGCTTTTTTTCTATTTTTTTCTTGATTTCACGATTTTAGTTTTGAGTTTATACCCGGAACCCCTTTATTTCTTATGAGCGAAGAGTATTACTCGGGTTTTGACTTGTGCTCCGTTTGATTTTGGCTCCGTATGCTGACCAGGGGGAAGGAAAAACTATTTCGCATTTGCCCAATAGGGCAATTATCCCCCAAATTATTATCCCTGAAACAAAAAAAGCGGGAGTTGCTTATCTCTGGTCACCCATTTAAGTACGAACCCCGGCCTTTTCTACTTAGCTTCGTCGATCGACAAAGTTGCGCTATCAGTGCCTCACCAACGTAATTTATTTATCTTATTTTTTATTTTATCGTTTATGTAAAATTGAGAAAACCGAAAAGTGAAGCCCGTTTATTCATGATGTGATTGGCTGCTGTTCAAAATGTAACGTGATTGGCTGAGTTTGATATACATAGCGCCAATATTTTAATAAACTCAAAATAATTAGATATATAGAAAAGTAAAGTAATTTAAAAATGAAAAGTTACTTTAGTTTTTTTCTTTAAGTATAGAAAAATTTTAAATGGATTTGTATTTACGAGTAATTGATCGACAAAGTAGTGCGGTGCGACATATAATAGGTTAGCGCGCGTCTACATACACATCATTTTGCATAAATATATACAAAAAAAAAAAAACAAACCACCGTAAACACGCGCTAACCTATAATATCGTTACGAAAAAATTTATTGAAAACATCGTAATTGAGTTAAATTTTAGCGTTTTATCAGTTGTCGCGTGAAATGATAGCGAGAATGAGATAAATGTTGCAAAATTATAAAATTTAATTTTTTTGATAAAATTTCAATTTAGGCTATGTTAAGAGCGCGCGAAGCGCGCAATACTAATCTAGATATATTATATAACCGATTGACGAGTGCATTTTTGTTATTGTTTTTACAAATTTAATATGGCAACACAAACACGTTCACCGCAGGACAGGTCGCTGAGTGATAGGCGCTTTTGTTGGAATCGAACCCACGCTCTATACGTTACTAAACTACGACATATTTTTTCTATTTTGATGCCCTTTAATTTTAATTCTGATAAATATTTTTAAAAATTTAAAGACTCAGATAAAAATTTATTTTTATCACTCTAAATTCAATTTTGAATCTCTTTATCTTTTTTAGATTAAATGTTTATTTAAATATTTGCTCTTATTAGTAACATGAAATTTTTTTTGTTTTTAAATGAAAGCGAAGATCAAAATTGATTTTAATTATTTTTCGATCCACGTAACGTCTGACTATACGTGTTTTTGCCAATATACGAAAATTCAATGCTGCCTAATGTCCTTCCTTCTCCATTACCCGCCTTGACTCTTCATGAATTATGAATTGGGCTCTTTCTTTAGACGTAAGAGATGTGAATAGAAAGAGAAGTGAGAGAGTAGCTGGTTTACTCTCATTTTTCCATCTTTCTCCTTTTTGACAGCCAAACCTTTTGACTCCCACTCTATTCAATCTCCCCAGCGTCCGTTATCATCTCGTTTTCGTTATTTTTTTCTCTTCTTTTTTTTTTAACGTTTATCGCCGAGACAGTCGATTGCCTGGGCTAATACGGCAACGTCCCTAAAATCTAGGTCTCGACGATGACATAGACTACGACGACGTCGTCGTAAGCTTGATAGTTAGATATCCGCAAGCTCTTTTGGACCGGCGGCTTGTTTTTCTTTGGGAGTGACACCATTACTTTTTTCTCCTTCATTTGCAGCCCTTAAATTACCGAGTTTAACGGAAACGACGAATATTTGCATAAAATAATAAATCACTTTGGATTCGATGATTTTGAATTTCGATTAATTAGAATAATGTTAATCAAGTTTTTTCACAGTCTAATATACGCGGATAATTTTTTGTATTAATATCCTTCAAAACTAACTTGTTTACCAATTTTTTTTTGTCTGAATAACAGGCCATAAAAATTAAAATGCGTCGTTTTCTATTTTTTTCATAGACAACGTTAGTAATAAAAATAATAAATAGAAAAATTTTTTTTATTATATTTTCAGTTATTAATATATTTGATAAAAATATTATATTAAGCATTGTAAGAAAGCACAATATTTTAGTTCTTAACAAGAATCAAAGTTTTTGAAATGCCACAGGTGTTTTAAAAATTATTTTCGTTTTTGCCCTTTTATGTCCATATGTTTTATGTCATAAAAACCCTTCAAAAACAAAAAATAGAGTATCTCTTTTAATTTTTCTTAAACGTAGTATTTTTTCTGAACAATCAACATTTTATCTTTAAAAAAATGTGTTGAAAAATTATTTATTATTATTTTTACCCTCACTACGAATTTTTCTTTTGTATCTTTTTTTATGTTGTTAAAAAACTTTAGCTCCTTAAAGTAAGATAATACTTACTAGAGCGGCGGTGGTCGAGTGGTTAGCGTGCACGCCACTAAACCAACGTCGTTCTAGGGGTCCGGGTTCGAATCCCGGTCGGACCAAAAATCTTGAAAATTTTTTCAAGGTTTTTTTCCGGCTGGAATTGG
>JAPYZE010006792.1:0-11565 GCA_030522805.1 Leptomastidea abnormis
TAGGACTTGGGATTCTTTTATTATATGTTAAAAGAAGTCACCCTACCAAGTTTGGTGAAAATCCATCACCCGAATCTCACAACTTCTCCTAGTAAGTAGACACTCTTATAATCTAAACATAATTTTTTAAGAAAAGGTACTAACTTTTACATATCTTATTTTCCAAAGATCATTGCACTGGCAATGTTAATAACAGCTCTTACAGTTTTTCTTTTACTATATTCAAAATGTAGGAACCGTTAAAGAGATTAAATTATCGTAGCAAAATACGACGAGTTTCGTTACGGAAGCTAAATTGGCAAATTACCCTTCTAAGCTGCAGAGAAAGAGAGCAGTGCATTTATACAGTTGCACTCGTTTAAATGGAAACGGCTCATCAATAGATTGCGACTCCATCCAATTCTGGGTAATAGAAGAGCTATAGGCGGATCTATAGCCGGCGATTACTTCAAACGATTAACAAGTAGCTCTAACTCTTCCGAAATTTCGCATCATCGCGTATATATATATAGGTATATATCGAGCCGTGTATCGTTAAATCCTCCTACTGAATCACTTCAATCGATCCACCTGGGCTGCTGCTGCGTGACGCGTCTGGTTTTCAGCAGACCACAATTACTCGAAGCCTGCACGAGTAATTGCGGGCTTCGGCCCACATCAGTCAACTGATGAGATAGACTGCCACTTTCCGCCGTGATTTTGAGCAACAATGTTGACTGCTATACCACTGCTGCTCTTTCATTGACCCAGTGAGACTCGCTACCTTTGGCCTATCGCGTTCGTAATTATTTCACACCAACTGTTACGATACATAGATCGCTTTCAAGAGTTTTATTACTTAAGAACTGCAAAAACATGACAATTTCACTCAAATCGACAACTTGAGTCTTAAAAATTGAGCCAAAAACATCAAATTTTAGAATTACGATTAATAATATAAATTATTAATTGTAATAATTAATAATTTATATGATTATTAATAATTTTTTTATTTTTAATTATTATCAATGTAGAATTTATTCATTTTTTATGCCGATAATTCCTAATACAAGAAGCTTTAAAATTGCGAAGGAAAATATAATTTCTTTTTTTAATTGTTTTAGTTTAATAGATGAGAGTTCTCTAAATCTTAAGCCGCATCGCACTGTATAATATGTTTAGATTACCTATATGCATCGGTTGTTTTTCTTCTCATATTTTTTTTTTTTATTTTTTGATATGCTACTTTTTTTATATATAGCAATTAAAATTTACAGATGATTTTGTTTTTAATCTCGCCCTCGGTGCGTAACTTTCCGATGAATAAAATAACAATATTTAAACTTTCATATTTTCTAAATAAACTGCTACAAATTTTGGTATATGATAAATAATATTGTTATTAAATTTCACGCAAAACTGGAAAATATTGTAAAATGTGTGATCAAGTTTAGTTCTGCCATAAAACATCACATAAATTCATACAAAAAATTGAGAAAAATCTATTTTTATTGAGCTTTGATGATTTGAGTAAGTAATTAAATAGTAACTTAAAATTTACATCATTTAATGTTATTTTATCTTAACGTCAAAATTATTATTATCATTTAGTATTTGCGGGTCATGTTTTTGTAAGAAATAAGCTGTAATCATTGATTTGATTAGCATATTTTAAAAGTCCTATACGTTACTGCATAAGAAAGTAGTACTCTCTTTTATTATAATCGCGTGAATTTATACAATTCGTCCAACATTATCGACAAATTGTTCGTTCAAAAAAAGACCGTTAGCATCTCCATTCATGACTTCCTCTCAGGTGTAGAGTCTAAGCACCAAGTCAAGCTGCACATTCATGTACTTTTTGCGTGCGTGCATGCATGCATGCATGCACTCCGTCAAGTTTTTGGAAAAGTCGTAAAAATCATACAAAGTATCTTTTTTCTCTCTTTCCCTACAGCTCTTTTCTTGACACTTCCCAAAAGCAGGCTCGTAAACGTTCTTTTTTTCTCAAATTGTCACAAAGCCGCAAGTGATGGCGCAAGACTTACGAGAGAGAGAGAGAGACTGCTGGACAATGCCGCGCACCGCGTGCGAGACACCGGTCTTATATGCCGCGTCAAGGTGTACAACAGCGATTCAGCATCCCACCAAAAAAAAAAAAGGAAGAAAAAGAAAAAAAAAGAAAAAGGAACTATACCTTTGCAACATTGACATCACCTACGATCATCGTACTTTATTGATCTACAAAGCCAGTGGAAAATCGCGTCGTTCAGCCTCGAGTCTATAAACGCCAAAGAAATTTTTTAAAAAAAAGTCTGCCGTGACTGTGAGCTAAAGAAAGCTTTCTACTGTAAGCTAAGAAAGAGAACAAGGAAAAGGAAGTCATAATGCGTAACTTAATACAAGAGCAGCTTGAAGAAAGCAAAATCTGCGTAAATCGGGCGCCGGAAGGTCTGATCATAAAAAAGTCGTAAAATTTCGGACAGCCTTTATTTTTATTATATAATACATACAATGCATATATATATATATATATATATATACATATATACATACATACATATATATATATAAACACTCTTGATCTGAGGTTTTTTAGTTTCTTAGAACTTATATATAAAAAAACCGCTGCTAACTGCATTAGCAGAATGCTTTCTCAAAGGATTCTGATGTACAAAATTAATTATATTAAAAATCTCAATATTTTATTTCTTTAAGAAAAAATAAATCTAAAATCAATATGATTAATTGAAATATTTAATATTTTTAATTTGTTTCCAAAAACACTTAAAATAAGGTACTTTTTGATCAAAAACACCCTTAACAAGGTACAACTAACGAAATTTCTTAATTTTGATGTAATGTTCGGAAAGAGTAACCCAGAAAACCATAAAAACGATATGAAGTTCGAAAAATAGAAATTTTTTCAAAAAGCACTTGAATAAGAGTGTTTAATATTCTTAATGAATAAAAATCAATACTAAAGTATAAATTATATAATAATTACCTATGCAAAAAACACAGTATAAACTTTAAACATCTACAATTAATCTTAATATTAGCTAATTCGATTTTTTGCCTTGAAAAAACATATATTTTTCATGAAAAATATCCATAATAAGGTCCAATCATTCCCAAAATTTAATCAGTTCTTAAGTAAAATATAACTAATATGTGTGCAAAATTTCAAGTTATTATCTTGATTTATTCGAAAGTTATCGCATGTGCCAAAAAATCGTTACACACACACAGACTTTTTCTAAAAATGCGTTTTTTGAGTTCAGGAACCTTCGAAACGTCGAGAAAACAAAAAAAAATCGAACCGAAAATTTTTACCGTTACAAAGCTTTTCTCTTTGAGAAAACAAAAAAAATTGTTGATTAACTAAAAAGTCAGAGTTTATTTTTAAATTTCAGCCACTCAAGTTTCATTTTATATTCACCTATAATTTTTTTTAAATAGAAAGAAAAATGAATCAAAAAGTACATTACCGTGCTTCAAATAAGCTTTAAATAGTTTGCTCTGGCCAACTCTTTTACAAATAATTTAATAGTTGAATGAAATTCAAAATAATTTAGCATATGTTTGAATTAAATATTTAACTAAATTTAAATTGAATATTCAACTAAATTTAATAAAAGAAAACAATATTGTGTGTTACAAAGAAATTATCTTATTAAATATCATTGCTTTAAATCAGGTTTAAAGAATAGTCTTATCCGGTTGTGCGTATACAGAAAAAAACAAATAATTCACATTTTATAATTCTGAAACTTTGATTATAAATATCTCTAGAACAAAAAAGTATAATACTTGGGATTCTTTCATTTTTTACTGAAAGGATTCACCATATCAAGTTCCTTCAAAATCCATGACCCGATTACTGTGCACTCTCCCTATAAGTAAAAAATTCTTACAAGGAGGTGCCACGACATGCGGGTCGTAGATTTTGATGAAACTTGGTATACTGGGTCCTTTTTGTATATAATGAAAGAATCCCAAGTCCTAAGGTCTAACGCCTTTTTGTTTTTGAGATATCTATCATCAAAGTTTGGAATTTAGCATGGTTTTGTATATCTATGCAAATATCTCAAAAACAAAAAGGCGTTAGACCTTAGGACTTGGGATTCTTTCTTTATATACTAAAATAAGTCAGCACAGCAAGTTTTATCAAAATCCATGACCCGCATGTTGTAGCATCTCCTTCTTAGAAATAAAATATTTAATTAAATAAATCGTAAGCAATTAGTTAAATATATAATATTCAAGTAAAACGCTTATGAAACTATTTAATATTAAAAAATATGAACTAAATTATCTATTTTGATCATAATCTATAAATCAATTAGTAAAAAACATAATACTAGATTATTGTTATAAAACTGTTTATTATTTGAGAACATGAGAACTGATTAAATTTTTATTTTATTTCTTTTAATACAGCTCAAATTTTTTCAATTATTGATAATGAGATTTTATTTTTAGTTAAAGTCTTCTATTGAACTAAATAAAAGTGTCTGTAATGAATTTTTTTTGTACTCTCCTTGTTAGTACTTTAATTTGCATTTTAAAAGTATTTTAGAAAATAAAAATGAAGAAAAAGTTTGAAAAACGTGAAAAATGTCTAATAATTAATACATGATTTCATACTTTATTGTCTCTAATTTTTTTTTTTTTTTTTTTTTTTTTTAAGAAATATAAAAAAATGATTGAAATCCAAAATCAACCTTTTTTTTAGAACTTTTATTTGCATTTTAAATCATTCGACTATTTTTCTTAGAAAAAAAAAATAAATAAATAATGTCGAAAAAGTGTGCAGAATGAAAAAATTTCATTTAAATATTCAAGTTTGATAATAAGGAAATTTGAGTGGCATAAAAAAAAAAAAAAAAATACTTTGATTTTTTAGCTGACCAATTACTATTGTCTTAAAAATTTCTTTTTAAAACCATATTATAACGGCCGATCATATCATACGTGGCGCATGTGCAGCCTCACTGCTCGCGAACCCGGTCTTGGTCTCTAGGTGCGGTCGGCAGGTATAAAGGTATAATCGCTCCCTCACAGAGTACCTATGCATAGCAAGAGTCTATCTCGATAAGGGAGTGGAGAAGGGCAGCATAGCTATGGGTATAAGCTACCGCTGTAGCAAGGGATTAATGGGCCAAAAAGTGCGTGCAGTAGTAGTAGTAGTAGTAGTAGTAGTAAGCGAGCTCTCCTCGCAACCCACATACCTGCGCTACATGCCACCAGCACCTCAAGCCGTTTCGGTGCACCAGACTAATCGTTGCGGTGCTTCGTTCCTAATCTCTCCCTCTTTTTTTCCACCCTCACTATTACCCAATTATAATTCAGTTCCAGTCGCGCCTCGAATATTCCTAGCTCGCCGAAACACTGCCCCGCAATGATAGATTATTCATCCGAATCCGCATATATAGCATATGAAGGTCGCTTTAGTCCTGGGAGTCTCTTTCTTTAAACCTCGCGGCCTACATATAAGTCACTCTATACTATGAGGAAAGTGAAAAATTGCTTGGTCGGATTCGTATCCTTTTAAAAGAAGAGAGGGAGAGTATAATGCTGCTGCCTATATGCTTGAGGGGAGGTGGAGTGAGAGAGAGCGAAAGGGAGGTCAGCAAGCATTTGGTAAGGGATGCAATTTTTGAGAGCCCATTCTACCTATATAGGCGCATGTATATAAGTACCGACTGATTTTTTTGGCGCGACTGACGTGACAAGTGAGATTTACGGACTCCAGTTGAAAGTGAGTATGTAAGTGTGTGTGTGTGTGTGTATGTGTGTGTGTCAGGTAAGCTGGCTTATTACAAGGGATGGCCTTTTTTTGACCGCATGAAAAATGTGCGAGGCCCTTAGTATATACGAGTGTCGAAATAAATGGCTAATTTGACGGAAAGATAATGTGCGGCTCTCGAGTGATTGTTTGCGGTATGGTGAAAAATGTGCAATGCGGATCGGGAGAAGAAAAGAAGATTGTTATTGTTGTAATTATAGAAGAAGGCAAATTTTAGCAGGTTACTCGAAAAGATAATATAGATATACATAGGCAGGAGATCGTTATACATGAGAATGTTAAAAATCAGTCCCATGAATGAAAAATGCACGCACAAAAGAAAGAGAGAGAGAGAGGAAGCTCTCCTATAGAGGAAGTGTAAAATTCCTCTCGAGAACCAACGAGAAAAATACTAAGGGTAAAAAGAAGAAGAGACCTTGAAACAAAGTTCTTCGATTTGGCCCTCATCGCGTGGGAGCGACTGGTTATAGTAGAGAGAGAGAGAGAGAGAGAGAGAGAGAGAGAGAGAGAGAGAGAGAGAGAGAGAGAGAGAGAGAGAAGCTGTGTATTCTTGGCGCTCTTTTTAACGAGGCTGCGGCTGCGGCGGCACTTGAAAACGACGAGTATATGTGGCTGGATGGGATAAAGAAACGGTCGAATACTGCGTTTATTTACGAAGGAGCGAAAGAAAAAGAGACGAAAAGAGAGTGTGGCCTATGTATAGCCCTATATTAAACACGTGTAGGAGTTGGATCCGTGGTAACCGAGTTTTCGCGGGAAAAAGAGGAACATGAAAAGGAGGAGATTGTAGAAGTAAGAAGAACAAAAAGCAAACTTGCAAAATGACCGATTTTTAAACAATAAATGTCAGTTTCACGTTATTTTACAACTATAAATAAAGACGTTTAAATTGACGGCGATTTTTCAGGGATTTGCCTTGTCCGGTGGCCCGTTATTTTACAACACTAGGTCTAGTCGGCCGGTTCGGGAATTGGAGAAAAAAGTGTGAAAGGAGGGGAAACGTCAAAAATGCGCAAAGACTTATTCTCTTTAACTGCCTTATATATAAAATTATTAGAAAGAGAAAAAAAAAATAAACAAAATGAAAAATTATTTAAAAACAAATCAGGTTAACGAGACGAGGCATTGGAAAAGGGGGGGGGGTTTACTGAAAGTAATTAGAGGTACAATAAGGGTATGATCAACATATTTATGAATCGCTCAAGGGAGTTGTTCACTCGTAAAATCGATTTCAATTGTTAGCGATTTTTAACTATTTCTAGTGACTATAGCGATTTTATATCGCTCAAACGATTTCATCGCATTGACATCGGTTTCAATCGATTACACGAGCAAAAAACCCCTTGGAATCATTGGATAATTGCGAAGTGTGATTAAGACGACGGTTGTAGTTATTATGCAATTCTCATATATTTAAGACAAATCAATTAATTTCACAATTTGATTTATTTTTTAAATATTTTTTTTTTTTATATATTTATATATAATTAAAAATTGATTTTTTAGTTAATACGAGTATGTAATACATTTGCGGCTATATTTAGCGTAAATGATTTAAAGTAGCTTTTCACACTCCCAAACCAGATAACTATATTTTCTCAATAGTAGATATATCTTGTAATACATATGCAATAAACACCTTTTCCATACCCACAACGAATAAAGGCAGTAAATGATGATTTTTTTTTAAATACCCATAACCCAACAACGCAACAGAGCCAGCAATAAATTTTTCCAAGAATCCTCATCACGCGTGTTTTGTATTGATGGATGGGTAAAAAGAGGCTGAGAAAGCGACTCAAGTAGTTCACACACACGCAAACACACACACACACACACAGAAGAGAGAAGATGCACCCTATTTCAAATAGTTCGGCTTGTTTGTTCCCGGCCTGCTTTTGCTGGGTTTGGCGGGAAATTGACCCGACATAGCTACCACACGTATATACACATAGTTATACAGCCACGCACGCACGTTCTCAAGACTATGCGTCCTTTTTTCAATTGCTATGGGGCTAGTCAAGTGTTAACATTTTTCAAGCTAAATTTTTCGAACTAATTAAGATTTATGCACCCTCTGTACTTATTTTATTTATTTTAGCAATTGAATCCAACACAAGCAAAGCAAATAATTATTTTTAGTTGGCATCATAAGATTGTACACACCATGGCGAAGAAGCTGTTTTAAAAACACTTTATTTTACATAAAAAAATTAACTGTTTTCATTTGTTGAGAAAGGGTTAGTTAATCTTTATAACGTATGATATAAAAAATATTTTATTAAAAATCAAGTTTTTTACCTTTTAATAATTGTCTTTAAAAACTTTTGCTTCCTCGAAGAGGAAGCCTTGTGATCGTGCAGAAAATATTTTTTTATAAAGTGTGTTAAAAATAAGTCGAAATATATTATTTTTTCGATAAAAAATTTTCGTGTAACCACTTTTTCGTGTATAGAATGTACGTATCCGTTTTTTCTTAATCCAACATAAAAGTTTTTCCTAACTTTCGATTTTGACCGAACAAAGTAGATTCCATTCAATTTTTTAAAAGGAATTTGGGAAAAAATATGAAAAAATTATTTTAAGCGATCTTTAATTGTTTTTTTTTTATTTTTAGTTTTCGGGAAATTAGTTTTTTTGCATTTTTACCATACTAAAAATTAGTTTTTTTTTCGGACAAGTGCATTTTTCAGAGAAGAAAAAAAAAACTTTAATTTCTTTTTTTTACTTTTTTTTAGGTTAAATTTTAAGTTATTGTTGAAAAACTAAAATTTTTTAAAGGTTGCGTATTTTGAAGAATTCGAAAGTTATTAATTTAAAATTTTGACCAGATATCTGCTGTAGTATCTATTTTTCGTGGTTAAAATTTCAACGCATTAAAAAAAATGTTATTTGAAGTTTCATGAGCAAGTTAATTTTTCGAATTATCGTTGTTAAACCTATTTACTTACTATACCTATAAACTCTGCAACTGACAACAATGAACTGATGAAAACCACAGACGAATATGCGCTATCATAATATCTATAACATAACTATTATTTTCGAAGCGCCATCAGGTGTCCGTGAAGAGATATTGAAACGCAAAAAAAAACTGAAGTAACTATATCAAATAAGTTAGATAACATGAGCTCCTAGTTTGTGGAAGAATATGTTGCCGAATCTGGAAGTTCAATATTATTTTGTGACATTAAAAAATTTAAATCACAATAGAAAATCTTTTATAACGCTATAACATTTACGGGAGGAAAAAAATTTAAATAAAATAGGACAGTAGGCAAATTGGCTTGATTTAAAAGCTTTAACAGATAGCTGCAGTGTCCGTTAGCACGTAATAGTCAACTAGCAAGCTTACAGGCATGCTTATGCAGTGTGCCGTGCGGCTTCTTCTCTCTTTTTCAAAAAAAAAGCCGAAAGTAATAAAAACAAAAAATAAAAAAGTCTAAAACTATCCAGAAGCCAAATGTAGTAACAGTTTTAAGGGGGGGCTGTCTTACATATAAAGCTGCACGCATGTACGTACTACTTTAAGCTATAGAGTTGTACGTAAGCCGACTCCTCCTCCCCCGACGCGTTCTGGTTTATATGTGTGTACACGCGCATTATTCTTGCCGCATCGGCTGACAAGGATGCGCTTCCGTGCATTCCTCCATCTCGAAGCCTGTCGCGCATCCTCTTGCTCTGTCCCTTATCGATTGCCATCTTTTGAAGTGTGATAGAGAAAGAGAGTAAGAGAGAGGGGGAGAGGGGGGGAGGGGGTAAGATTAGAGACTGAGATGAAGAAAAAGTTTGTCGGTTTGCGCATTTATTTCGAGAAAAAATGCTCGAGAGGACGACCTATGCAGAGATCGCCGAGCTATCTTGATAAGCCAATCTCAGTTTTGCCGCTTGTACTTGCACCCTCTTTCCTTCTTCCGCCTCTCTCTCTCTCTCTCTTTTTATCTTTTTCTTTTTTTCCTTCTGCTTTCTCTCTTATTTTCGGCTGTTAGCGATCGGCTTTTCTTTATTAAGCATTATCTTTCCGGTAAAATCTTGTATAGTAGGCGCCGGGAAATAAGGGTGTCACTGTGTCTCGTCTTTACTCGCCAATAAATTTACTTTTATACACGCTTAGTGTCGTTGAGAGAGACCGGGGCAAAGTTAAATTTTTTTTCTCTTTCCTCTGTAACTTTTTTAATTTTCAATATTTTTAGTCTGGACAAAAAGAACCTCAAAGGTAATTTGCCTTTTAGCTATAAAATCCACTTTGTCTCGATTAGCTAGATGCAATAGTTTTTTATTAAGCTTGACATAAATAAAAAATTGATTTCTTAACTTTACCCTTAAAAACGGGTCAAAGTTGAAAAATTTTTAGGACATGATTAAAATAAGTAAATTTAATCAATTGAATTAAAAGCTTTAAACTCTGCTATACAATGCAAGCCTTGTCTGGTTAAAAAGAAAGCTTGTCATAGATCCAAAGTAAGGGAGGATTAAAATAACAAGCTATTTTTAATACGATTTTATATGTTAATAGACATTTATCTTAGATCTATTACATTACTAATGCTATTTTTTAATACCAATTTAATTTCAATTTTGTGTAAGTTTGGCGGATCTCGACAAGCTTTCTTTTTAACCAGCCAGGACTTGAATTGGAGCATAATATTTCAAATACTCTATTTGGAAGTATTTTTCTGTGTTTCTTCAACTTTTCTTCATTGGACAATTTTACGCGCAAGTATTTTTAATTTCACTCTTGATTAAAATGAACATATTTCAGGAAGTAATAAAGCTGCAAAAGCCATCGGGGGCGCAAAATACTCGTTTTGAGTAGTATTTGAAGCCGGCCTATCGTGCAAAACCCGAATGCCCACTGTTAAAATAAGAAGAGCGTAAACAATATGCAAAACAAGTGTTCTTTTGAAAAAAGGTGTAAATTAAATCGCTGCGTAACACTACAACAAGATAATCCTTAAATTTCATCAAATTTTATATATTTTCTATCAAAAATAATTTCAAAATTTTAATTTTGCCTCGTTTGAACTTAACCCGTTCTTCCCAAAATTTCATATAATTTTTAATAATTAATAATTACCGTCTTTGCAATTGAAATATAGGTAAATTTGTAAGCTTTGATGGGGATAGTGGTGATCTTCTTATAATATATCATTAGCAGCGCATGCATTAATCCTTGTGACAATCATTGTCGTGATAAAAGTAATGAGCTTATATACATTATAATAGTGATAAGAAGCGTGGGAATTTGAAATAATTTGTAAAATTATTATGTTCAGATAATATATAAGATGAGTTGTATTGACAAATAGGTGAAATGAAAAAACGATAAGTAGCAGCGGAGAACACCGAGACTGCACATGTGATGGCGAGGTGTAGCATGAGTAAACGAGGTAATATATAAGAGTTGAAGCTTTCAAGTGTGTACACTTACGTATATGTACCAGGAGCATCAGTAACATCAGCAGCAGAGTAGGTACATAATATATACCATTTAAAGACAAGAGACCACGACAAAGGCACCGCACCAGCAGCAACAGCAATAGTAAAAACAAGTGGCTCTATACGCGTTTACTTCCGCCTTTCTTCCCACGACAGCTTTTTCTCTTTCTCTCTCTCTCTCTCTCTCTCTCTTACAACGTCTCAAAAACTTACCCATAACGCCACTGTGTCGTGTCCATAATATAATGCAGAGAATAAACGGCATATATATATATATATATATATATATATATATATATATATATATATATATATAATATAATGTGCGCGTCTCA
>JAPYZE010006805.1:0-17275 GCA_030522805.1 Leptomastidea abnormis
CAAGGCAGGGCCCCGTCCATCACTAAGCTCCCACACCCCGTTACATTACTGTGAGGCAGCAATGCAACGTTCGGCAAGGTCAGCAGCTCCTGTGGGAGGGAGTATTAGTAGTAGTAATAGTAATAGTAGTAGTAGTAGTAGTAGTATAGTAGTAGTAGTAGTAGTAACCCCCAAGAGTCTCATCTAAATCCGTGTCCCAAGCTGCCCGACACGAAAGGGTTAATGTTCTCTCTCTCTCTCTCTCTCTCTCTTTATCTCATAGGTGGTGTAGCTAGCCCGTATATATATATATATATATATATATATATATATATATATATATATATATATGTATGCGCGAGTATAGTGACCGCACGTCTTCTCTTCTCTCTCTCTCTCGCGCTCTTGGAACGTCTTTTAATTACGTTGGCTGTTAAAGGACGTGACATATACATATATATTCACATAATACATACATACATATATAGAGGAGCTGGTGGGATGAGCTGCTATATGGAAATACCAAGCGACAAATTGACTTTTCAAATATCATCTCACTCGAGCGTATAATGAAATCTTTAACGAGCTCGCATAAATATCTCTCTCTCTCTCTTTTTTGCTCGTTTCGACCTTAGCGCGATACGACTACGACGACAACGACGACGACAGCTTATCGATTTTTCAAAAGAAAACGTTATACACAACTTATGGCGCTATGGCACCGTCTTGTCCGATATTTCTTCTTTATACCAAACTCGAGAGATATATTGCTCCGAAGAAAAGCATAAACATATATTTTACAATACGCGAAAAAGAGAGTAAAAGAGAAAGAGAGAGAAAAGGTTTGAATGCGTTACCGATTGAAATTTTTATGCGACTCTCGTAATTCTTCGAATGTTTACCTTCGTTTTTCGACTAATGAGTCTAATTTTATTACACGAGTAAAAATTTATACTCTCTGTCCTTTGGTATAATTAAATTTTCTTTAAAGATAATCTAATACAAAGGTATGTGTATGTGTGTGGGTATTGTATAGAAGGGTAGGGATCTCGTATTATGCATTAATTATATTAAATCTTGAATTATTTTTAATTAAGACTTCGTGTAATTTAATTAAAATCCCTTCAAAAATAGAAATTGTTCTCGATATTTAATCAAGCTAATACAATATTTTTTCTTTCTTTTTGTCTCATTATCATACAATATGCTTGACGATAATTTATTTCAACCTTTTTTTTTTTATCTAATTGGCAGGACTGTTTGGTCTAGCAGCAAATGAGTATTAATTTAAACAAAAACAAAATTAATTATGGACGATTCATTTAATTTTATTAAATTTTAAGAACAATTTTATGACCTTGACATTAATGGCATATAATATTTTTTATGTGTTTCAGGTGAGTTAATAATACAACGATATATACTACAACATCGATATTACACTGCTATTATAACAAACACGTAAGGTTTAACACTAAATTTTTATCTTTGTATTAAAAAGAAAAAAAAAGCAATATAACAAACAATAAAAAAAAACTGAATGTGTAAAAAATTGATTTTTCTAAAAATACATTGAATTCGAGTTGAAAATGAATAGGCTGAAGTGAAGGACCCATTCAGTTCAACAATCAAGTGCCTATTAGATTGCGGATTCTTCGGGAAAGCACACACTAATATAAGCTTATATACACGAATATAAAAATTCCTTTCGTCTTCAATTTGTCAATTTTTAATTGAAATTTTTTTTCTTTCTTTTTTTACCCAACTATGTCAAGTTTTTACACAAAATTAAATTGCGTGCAACGTCAAAATTCATAAAACTCAATTATTTTTTTTTCGTGATTACAATTACAAGCTACATCAAATTTTTCCTACATTTTAATAAAATTTTGATAGATATAACAAATACTTCCCAACATCCGAAAAGATCTCAAAATTATTTCAGTATCGCATCCAAGCAGGAATCGAGATCGAAACATAAAGCGAGATATATAAGTATTTAATAACGAGCTGACGAGGAAGAGGCGCACGTGGCATATAGTACAACACATTGTACATACACCCACGCGCTAGCTAAATCAGCTTTACCGCACGCGAGTCTTACGCACGCATAGCTAGGTGTGCCACGCCTGTTAGTATATAAGCCTGCGTGTGTGCGCATATACATCTTCTATATCCTCGTACATAATGTACGTATATAAACCACTTGCCGAGTGCAATTATTGTGCGATCTAGATGACGGGGGCTTTTTTTTGTCTCGATGACGTAGGATATAGTAATTAATAACGCGAGTATATTTTAAAATTTAATCGATGAGATTTTTTTTTTTTGCTTTGTACATAGCACAAGTATGGTTTGTCGATACATGTATTGCGTCAAAATTGCATGTGTGTATTTCAAAAATTCTAGTCGATAGAGAATTAAAAAAGAAAATGTAATAAATTTAGCGAAATTTTCTACGCAGTCCAGCCACTTCTTTAACCGTTTTCATGTATCGAGCTAAAAATTTACGAATGAAACTGGGAATAGAACGGAAATCGAGGGAAATTACGGAAGAATTATCGAGGAAGTTACGCGGTACAATTATTTACTTTATTCGATACAAAATAAGCAAAATCTTCCCTTATCTACTTCTTCTTCTTCTTCTTCTTCTTCTTCTTCTTCTTCTTATTTGGAGGAAGGTCTGGAAAGTTTGTATATGCTGCGAGTGGTAACTTATAGAAATAGCCTGGAATGAAATGTTTTCATTGCTGCTGCTTCTTCGTATATTTATAGGTATATATCAGAAAACACAATGCGTGAGTTTGTTCGACAACTTTTTTTTTATGTTCTTTTTCTTGCTCGCAATACTGAACAAAACAATACGCGAAATATATCTTTTTTTTTCTCCCAACCTCACAATCATTACCAAAGCGTAATCATCAAACTTGGTTAAAAATATTTCGTAATCGTAGGTGCAATTAAATTCTCAATGAAATTCATGAAGCTTGTATTATCAATAATGTATCAGATTTCAAATTTTCCAAAGCCACTTTACGCGGAAGAAGACAAAGTATAATAAAAAAAAAAAAAAAAGAAACAACAAATTAAATGATATACATGCGGTTTTCAATGCTCGCATACTTGAAGATACATACATGTACGGGAAGTCATTAGTTCAAAATCGTCGATGATTAGTATAGCGCTCTTATATTAATTAATCGCTATTTATTCTCATCGAATTAAATCCTGCTATATGTATACGTGGCTCGTGTCGAGTTTGACGCAATAGTCGCAAACTCGCGCATCAAACTTCATATCCATGGCTGCTTTTATAAATCTATATATCAAATCGATCTCGCGTATAAGCGTGTTTATGTAACCATCGCAAACGAATCACATCACACACATCGCGCATTAATTTAGAGACAAAAGAGGGGGGGGGGGTTCACCTCCTTTCATAAGCTTATACTCTCAAGGCTAACCTGCAATGGTAATAATATCTCGCGTGGTCTGATTGAAATGACTACGTACGTATATAATTATCTCACTGAGAGTGAGCTTGTTACCAGGATACCTATATATTAAAGAGGAAAAGAATAAAGCGTGAACTTTGGCTTCTCGTAACTATTCGCAAACTTTCTTCTTGTACAGTGCTAACGTGAAAGAATCCCGGTTAATGAAAGCTCAACTTTCCTCAACGTGAAATACATATATATATTATATCACACGCGCGCGAGCCTACTTTACAACTCTCTCCTCCCCCCTATACTCGGCATAATACTTTTTAATCGAGCCTATACCGGTGGGTATAAAGTGAAGTCGAGCAAGTAAAGTTAAACGATGATAATAATCCTTGCGGTTGTATTCTGGAGAACAACGGACACTGTAGCCAATATCCTCGAAAACTGTGTCGATCTCTCTATATACTATCATCCATACCACCACTGTCCGTTCGAGTAACGCTTTTGAAGTTCTTCTTCTTCTTTTTTTTTTGTACAACTGTACGCGTAAACTTTGCCCAGTTGAAAGAGAAAGAGTTGCTGCTTCCGGCTATTTTCGTCTACCCTGCTGTATCTTTTGCCTTTCTGTTCTCTTTCGATAGTAGTTTCATTTTTTTTTTTTTAAATGTTCTACACTCGTTTGGACAAGTGAATTCGGATGATCCCTACAATTCGGCAGCTGTCGCTATTAGCTGTAGAATTGTACGCTCGGACTAATAATTTAATTAGCATTCGATGCTCTATGTATATATCGTAGCACGAACAGAATAAGAGCGAGAGAGTGAGATGGATATATAGCGAGTATATTTGAGCAATTTTCGCCGTTGAACAATTATCGAACGAAGTGGATTATTCTGATAATATGATGATCGGTCAAGCGAAAAGAATAATTAACAATGCGGCTGCGTAACTGGAAACACAGTACGCGTTACATTCAGATAAGGCCAGTAATTTTTTTCTCTAATTTTTAACGTTAAATTTGCAAAATTTATTATTATCGGATAAGTTACTCGTTTGGAATAATATGTAGATATGTCCTTCATCCGTCGTTTTTTACTGGGTAATTTAAAAAAATTTAGAGATCCAAAATTTTGACCTTTTCGAAATTTTGAAAAAAGGATTCAGTTTCAAAGCCCGAAAATCATAAAAAAAAACTCACTGGCTTTTTTTGTACGCCCTTCCAAGCGTAGCCCAAAATTCTTTTGTGCTTTGCTGTGAATTTAGCTTTTTTTGGAAGAGGAGAGAGAGAGAGAGAGAGAGAAAGAGAAAAAAAGAGGCAAAGAGCGTGGCTTTTCCAATTTACAATGAAGCGAAAATCTCGGTCTTTGCTCGCGGCTTTTGAAATATATATACAGGTGATGCGCAAGGTTGAAACGACTGAATTGAACGTGTATCGATTTTGCGGCTCATCGGTATATATATATGTATACGAGGTTACATGCCTCACGATTGCGTGACGCTTTTTTACTTTGTAAAAAAAAAAAAATAAAAAAAAGGAAAGAGAAATGAAGAAGTGAGCCGATTTTTAGCGCTTTGCGAATATTTGCTTCAGCCCGAGATAGGAAGCGCCATGACGATACAAAAGTCAGAAGCAATCCTATTTTTTTTATACGTAAGTAGAAAACGAATAAGTCAGAAAATTTATAGGAAAGAAAGAGAGAAAGGTTTATTGGTAAATCAAAGCTTTTTCTTTCTGTAAGATCAAAAGAATTTATATACATACGGAATGAAAAATATCGCGTAATTTAAAATTAAAAAAAAAAGAGTGTATACATTTCAACGTTTATTGCAGTTATACTCGCGCGTGCGTATGTAATTTTAAGGCCAATTACGCTAAAGAACGACGACAACGACGCGCGTACTATGCAGTTTTAATCTGGCATTAAGCGTCACATTAACCATAAAATCACTTTTAATTCTAATAATATCACCTCAATTAGGATATGAATTAAAACGTAATCAACGCCCACATATATCCATTGTATCCAACACACATGCAGAGATTGTGCATATTATATGAGCGATATCTTAAAATTTTACATATTATCTCGCATAAATACTCGCTATCCACCAAAGCGCGGTTGCGCATGAACGGTCAAGTAATAAATAATAATAAAAAAAAAGAAGAGAAAAAAGAAAATAATAATAATAACAAAAAAAAAGGCCAGTGTAAAAAAGTCTCTCCGCTACGACCTTGGCGCAAAAAGGCACACAAGATAGTATGTAGTATAGTATAACACTGTAGTAGCAGGTCCCTCTACTTATACATATATAGGAAAGTTTTGCCTCGGCGATAACGGCGTTTTGATATAATCCATTATCGGTCTAGCGGAATAAAAAAAAAGAAGAAAAAAAGGAAGAGTCGAGGGGGTTGAAGGCAAGAAAAAGAAGAAGAAGAAGAAGAAGAAGAGAAGGATGTGTATAAGGTTGGATATGGGATAGTCGGAAAAAGAGATCGGGGCGTGTGTGCTGTACTAGAAGCACGTCACGCGTCAATCTTTCTTTCCCTCTCGCGCTATACTATACTACTATATTACGAGACGACGTCCTCGCGTGGTACTTTTATGTTGTAAATCAGTGACTCAGAGCCATCAGAGAAAAAAATAATGTTAATATACTTGAACATTTTCTCTTTCTCTTACCGCTAAATACATCTACTTAACCACTCCTGTAACGATAGTTGTCTGGCATCCTTATCTTCGCGAACGAACGTTTTGACGCACGTAGAATCTCGCGCGCGCGCGAGAGAGAGAGATTTTAATTTACAGACTGACGTAGACGCGTCTCTCGCGTGAGCTTACGCCTCATTGCCTCTTGTGCGATGTACACGGCTTTTGTCTTTTCGAGAACAGAATATAGTGGTGTGTACGACGGGCGAGGCTTTGCGATGCGCAAGAAACTGGGATGAGTTGATGTGAGTGAAAAAGAAATATTGTGTGGATAAAGATGATGTTGAGTGAGAGAGATAGAGAGAGAATGTTGCGTGGCTCATCTCTCGCGAGATGATGCTTGTAAATTGAGCGAAAGACTGTAGGAATTTGTTTGTGAATTTTGACTGTACTTTTTTAATGTAGGAAGTGATTCTTTCTGGTTCTGGTAATTTTGGTTGTGATTAATTTCGTGTTTGACCTTGGTTACGTATATGTAATATTTATTTTTGTTTTATTTTTTTTTTTAAGATTTTTTAAAATTTTTTATTTTAAATATCATTTTTGTTGGTCTGGATGATACTTATAATAAACTTAGATTAACTCTTTAACAAAATATTTCAAAATAATTAAATATGAAAGTTTGAAGCTTCTTTAAGTCCAGTCTCGTGTTACAATTCGTATAAAGAATTTTGGAAAAGCTTTCAGTAAAATCATGTTTCTAAAGTACACTGCGTTTTAATCATATATATACTTTTTTCTTTTTTTTTCAATTCTAAAAGAGCCATTTGCAAGAATATAGTTATATATATATATATATACATTTATACAAAACTTACCAATGTCGACTGAAAGTCGTTCTTTTTTGCTTCGAGAAGCTCGAAGTTACGGACATTCACAAATTCCCCTCATACCTCCCCCGCGTTGCCATCCGTAGACCAACTGTCCGTTACTTCACCAATAAATATTTCTCTCTTGTCCTCTTACCCTCAAAAAAAAAAGAAAAAAAAACTCGTATACACAAATACATTATTTTTTATAGTCCAGCACTATTCCAATTCGAATGTCATTTAAAAAAAAAAAAAAAAGGCAAACGAAAGAACGAAAGAGAAAAATAAAAAGACGATCGTCGTCACGACAGTAGCAGTAGTTGTGAAAGTCGCGTGAAAAGTGCACGGAGTCTCTTTCTTTTTCTCTCCCAGCAACGTGTATAGTTCTTTTTTTTTTCAATTTTTTTTCTCCTTTCTCCGTACAGCGGAATGTATAGTATAGCAGCATCGACGATGACGGGCGGAGACCTGTGGGTGTCAGAAACTGGATGGACTGTTGATTCGCTCAGCGACGTAAAAATAACAGTTAAAAATAAAACCGGGACCGGTGTGAAATCGATGGATATTCTTCTCTTACTCTCTCTCTCTATCTTTCTCTCTACTTTGTATATAGCTCTACTCTCAAAAACTCGTGCACAGCTCCCCCCCCCCCCCGCGGGCCGCTCCCTCGCCCTCCCTCCACCCGCCCCCGGCGCCCACCCCATCCCCCCGATACACATTCCTTCTTATTTTCCCCCCCCCCTTCGCGTTTATACTTAAATCAATCCCACCTATTGTCAGTTTTTCAAACGTAATTACAGTATGTGCGTGTGTATTCTCTTAAAGTCTCGCATTTCGATTCTCTATTCCCACCCACGTAAGTTTAAATAGAAACACTAAGTTTACTGTAATGTGAGGTAACCCGCGTATATATAAGCGTGTGTATGTATGTGTGTATAATATATATATATGAAAAGAATTTAGAGGCTATGACAAAGATTTTGGCACAATGTTATTTCTGTAGCTTGTAGCCGATTTGTCAAAGCCATTATAATACACTAACACGAATTTCGGCAGTTGCAATCATTTACCATTCCAGATAAAAGAACAAAAAAAAATGTTTTTATTCCAGACATACTAATTAACGGATTCGTATGACTGTATCAAACATCCATTATCATATCTTAAGTCTGTAATATGGAATAAGCAAAATACGCTGGTCCGCCGTTACGCAACTCGAGCCACAAATATGCAGCGCCTTTAAAGTTAATTAAAAAGACGGCTATATTAAACGCGCGCGCCTGACATTCCGACCAATCCATCAAAACTTCAGAGCTGAGAAAGAACACGAGAAAGAGAAAGAAAGAAAGAAAGAAAGAGAAGAGCAATCTATTTTCCGCGCGCGAGCTCGATTCATCTTGTTATACGATAAACTTTGAGTCTGTGACGATGGTGGTGGTGTGCTACTGATGGTACTCTGTTGCTGTGCATACACGGCAGTCGAAAGAGATGAAATTTTAAAGAAGCGAGTAGTGCCCGTGCGAGAAGAACTGTATATACCTACCCTCCAGTTCCCCCTTTTTCTCTAATGTTAAAAGCCTTGCCTGCTTTTTTTCTCTCGTATACCTATGTATACCTATAGAGTGTGTGTACGTGGATATGTGTGTGTATAGCCGTGGTGGTGGTATAGAAAAGAGAAATTTCGGGCTTTTAATTTTAGCAGCCGGCTGCTGGTCTACTACGGACACGTGCTTACAGCCGAGCTATCTCTTTCTGCTCTTATACATTTTTTCTTCTCCTTCGTCTTCTTTTTCTTTTTTTTTTCTTCTTCTTCTTCTCGTTCGCCGTGGCTGGCTAAGTTTTTTTTCCACTACTCGGACATGAGTCTACCACGTGTTTGGAAGATTACCCAGACTTTGCAATTTTTGCTTTTTTTTTTCTTGGTCTGCGCGTGTGATTTGGATGTAGGATGAGGAATATGTTTTAGGTTTGGGCTTTGGAGAATGAATGATTTTGTGTTACATTTCTGCGAAATTCTATGTGGTGATATGGGATTTTGGTTAAAATAAGAGATGGCGAGTTGATGATGGATTGTGTATCATCGGATAAAATTTTTTGGGGGTATACATAGCGTGAATTTGCGATAATGATAGATGTGTGTGATGATAAATTTGTCATTAATGAAATTGGTGGCTGGTTACAGCGAAAATCGGAAATTTTGTGATTATTTAAGTGTATTTAAATTTAGATAAAAATTTGATAAGATAGATATGCTACGTTTTTAAAATGATAATGGTCTAATTTTATAGAGAGCATTAGTCGGACTGATAAGCCTCTAAGTGATTTCATATAGATAGTGAGTTGGATTTTTTTTTTTTTATTATCGTTGTCATTTAGCTATTATCATTGACAATCAATTTCATCTTTTTTTTTTTTGTTTAATTTGTTATCGTAATTTATTATGACGTCTAAAGACTTTTTCAATTTCTAATATTAATACGAGAGAAAATAACTTTAAAAAAGGGTTATAAAATGCTCTTTTTGAAATTTTTTTTTTTTTTTATTTCTGGAGCTAATAGATGAGTATACACGTTTCTTTAATAATTTCTTGCCAAGTTTTAAACTAAAGAAATAAAGGCTTAGTCATGATATTTTTTTTTTCAAGGAACAGCATTTTTTTTGGTACTTTGCTAAACCTATGCAATGTGGATAATGCATAGACATGTCTCGGACTAAGTGTTTGTTATTTTTGGAGTAATATAGATTATCAGCAGGAAATTTTAATACCGTATCACTATTTGAAAAAATGTTTACAGTTACCATTATTTTTTCATATTCTTTTTTTTTTCTTTATAAACACTTACAAGTGTAACATGAAAAATAAAGTAAATAAGTAAATAAAAATCACATAATAATTTAAACGAAAAAGTTTTTTGGCATTTACAAAATCGTTAAATACATAATATCAAGATCGGAATTTTTCATGCGGTTACGTGGTGTAATTATCAAAGCGTGTAGAGACGGGAGGAAAGGAGACGAGGAAAAGATGGAGAAGAGCAGAGAGAAAGGCGGGAATCACAGGCGCTCGCTAAAATTTATGGAGCTGCCTCTGGGCGCCAAAAATACATACCGCGAGCTCAAGTGAGTCCAGGGTAGTATAGTAATAGTATGTATATAAGTAGCAGCAGGTCTGTTTATACGACTATACTAATACAGTTAAGCTAACACAGAACTCGTGGTATATATCCGTAAACAAACAATCACACATACCTACACACATATCTTTATTTCTCTCTCTCTCTCTCTCTTTCTAATTTTCTCTCTATTTATTATTTTGAAAAATAATTTTTCCAAGCTTCTCGTGCTTGGTAAAACACATCGACCAAAGTTTTAGGTATATGGGAAAGTAAGAAGCATGTGTGGAAAGATATTATAGGGAAGAGAGTATATATAAGTTCGCGAAGGGGGAGAAGTAGCCGGTTAATTGGATGCGATGAACTCTTGCAAGTGTCGTAACACGTCGTATAAGTGCAAGCGATTATTTGGTTGCAAGGAACGCGATCTTTCCGCACTGGCTTTCTGACCATGTATATATATATATATATATATATATATATATATATATATATATATATATATATATATATACGCGATGATGTCGTGCTACGTCTTTTTTTTCTCTCTTTCTCTCTGCTTACGGGAGGAAAAGAAGCTAAAGGAGAGAGAAAGAGCCTTACCCCCTACTGCTGCTGCTACTGTTATTGTTGTATATACACCGTGATTGCATTGCCTTCCCATCCCCTTCTATTCCTCATCCCAATAGAGGTGATCGGGCCTTTCGCGGTTTCCATGAAAGGGCTTTGCGCGGAAATCTGATTATGCGATATCTCTGGGTATACATATAGGTACATACACCTCTATATTCCTATATCGCACACCACATCTACTGATTTTCGGGCTAAGTGGGTTTGTTTAACAATAGCTACTTTCCTCCCTTATGTTTACAGAGCTTTATTAATCTTGCTGTTTTTTTTCTTCTTCTTTTATTTTCTTTTTCTTTATGTTTTTCTTTCCTTTTTTTTCGGAGCTCGTTAATTTGTGATGCGGTGGTGTTTGAAAACTTTGGAATGTTTATTCATTGTTATGAGAAAAGTCGTATGGGGAGAAAGAAAGAGAGAGAGAGAGAGAGAGAGAGAGAGAGAGAGAGAGAAAGAGAGAGAGGAGATTGAATTATTTATAAGTTACTTTTTTTTGTTGCGAAAAAGTTGGATGTATATACTTTGAAGCGAGGATAAAGTAGGTCAATGATTCTTTTACTTCGTTATAGAACTTTTTCTCTGCTTTTTCTTTTACTTTCTATATACTCACATTTATATATTTTTTTCTTTAATTTTTTTTTTATATTAGTGTCTAATTAATAGATACAAGCCACTTGTTATTGTCACTTATCAATTTATCAATTTTACAACACTTATTCGCGCGTTTGTTAATTTTATTTTTTTTTTAATTCTCGTTTGACGTAATTTCTTATCAAACTTTACACTTTGATAAAAGTCTATAAAGTATTTTAACTTTGTTGCAAGCATTTAATAAAAAAAAAAAGTTGCATTCTCTTTTTATTTTTTGCCAACTAGCTTATTTTTCTCCCTTTTTTTCCAACTTTTTTTTTTTTACAAATTTATCCTTATTATTCATCTCTTACATCATTGTTCAATCGTTTTACTTTGAACTACGTAAAGAGAGCACACCCCTCCCCCCTCCCCCTATACACATCACATATTTTTTCACTTTTTACATTTGTTATTTTCTCTCCGTGCGTCACGCGCTTCTGCATACACTGCACGTAAATTCCTATTCTTTTCTCTTTTATACTATCCATTCAGGTTTTTGTTTTTCCAGGTACACAACTTGGCTTATTTTTATATATATTTTTAGCGATTTTCACGTCATTACGTAGTGTAACTTTTTTTCTCTCTTTTCCGTATACTTACACACATGCATACTTAGTGCACCAGCTTTATTTATTATTTTTGATAGTATAACTAATAGACTATTGAGCTTGCAAGTTGGTGTCTACTTGTCTAGATGCAATTTTATTTAACGGGATTTTTAATTTTTTCTCATGATTAATTACTGTCAAATAAGATATTGTATAAATTCTTAATATTATACCACACAAAAAAGATTTTTTTGTCCAACTCAACTACGCAGCCCTTATCCTACATAACTACCGTAAAGAAAAAGAAGCATAAAAATTGATAAATTCTCGTAACAAGCCCGTCCACAGGCTATATCTGCAAAAAAAAAAAAATAAATAAATAAAAAAATAAAGAAAATTCTGAAAAAAGAAGACGAACTTACGCGCGCGTACGAGGCAGTCGATGCCGACCAGGCTAGAAAGAAGCACGATGTGGGTGAAGAAGAGGAAGGAGGAGGAGGAGGAGGAGGAAAGGTTGGCTATCGAGACTCCAAGTAGGCCGATGCCGACCACACCCGCCCTCCTCTATTTCTTTACTCGCGAACGAACGAGCGAGCGAACGCTATCAGGAAACGAAGCCAGATCTTCCGCCAAGATAGAGCATGACTCTCTCTCTCTTCTCTTCTCTTTTTCTCTCTTACCCCCCTTACACACTAGCAGCGCTCCCTTCTTTTCCTTCTTCAGTAGCGCTCACGTGAGCTCGGGTTACCAGATATCACTTAGAGAGCGAAGTGTGTACGTCCTCGGACGTAAGAGAGGAGGAGAGAGAGAGTAGAGGAGAATTCACCCCTCAACTATTCGCAAAGCCGACGCGCCACTTTCTTTATACCGCATATATATATAGCTGCTTTTCCTTTCTCGAGTTCGCTTCTCTATATACATGCGTAAGGGAGAAAAAGCTCGTGTACGTACATATATGGCTGAAAGCTCTTCGGTTATAAACGTATATACCTATATAATAGTACACTTGCGTAGAGATTCTCCGGCAAAGTAGAGAGAAATTTATCTTGCTCTTTTCTTTGACGCTCATCGGCTGTTGACGTGTGTGTGTGTGTGCTTGTCGAGAGAAAATTGCAGACTACGAGGATATGTCTTGTTTGTGGAAGTTTAGCTTTGCGTATAGATATAAGTGAGTTTGTGTGCTTATTTGTACGTGTGTATTAGCGCAGCAAAAGTGGATTTTCAAGTGGAAGTATAAATTGAGCGATAGAGGCTTAGCTAGCGTATACACACATACACACGTGTCTAGTGCACTAATCACATCCGCTAAAGGCTATAATATGACGATTGACTTGAGCTCATTGCATAGTTTGTTATTCGCTCTTTAGTTATTGCGTCATTATATGCATATATATGTATATATTTACGTTTGCAATAAGCTTTTGTTCTTACAAAAGCAATTCTTTCACTTTTTTGTTTCTCACTATTTCTCATTTATTCATTCATTCATGCCGTGCTTGACAGTTATAATAAACGGAAGTATTTATACTTACTTTCTTTTTCTTTTTTTTTTTTTTTTTTTTTTTTTTTTTTTTTTTTTTTTTTTTTTTTTTAAACAATTTATTTGAAGATTAATTGTATGGTTTTATCAACTTTTTCTTTATTTTTTCTTCTTCTTCGCGCTTTTCTTTCAACTATCAAGTATCAAACGAACAAAGAAAAAACAAAAAAACTAAATGAATAAGTAAAAAAAAATAAGAAAGAAGATTGATTCATTTTTATAATACGAAAGGTATGAAAAGAAAAAAAAAATAATTTCTCACCAAAGTATACACACACAACACACACAAAAGTTAGCAATCTTTTTAATTTCACTGAGTGCTATCGTGTAATAGAGTCTTGTGGGGTGCGCCAAGAGAAAGAAAGAGAGAGAGAGAGAGAGAGAAATAGCGTTAAGCTTTTATTATCTCAATAAGCCAATCTAATTTGTGAAATCGTAAACAAGAGTAACTCTTGTACTCAAAGAGGAAGAGATGGTAATTTCCAGTTGCGGTTCGTATACATACGTTTGTATGTATATACTATAATAGTCCACTTCATAACGATCCACGCGCATATTCATTTACAGGCAGATTGCACAGATTTAAAAATTAAACTCTATTTTCCTTATACTATAACGATTGACCTGTGGTGTGTGTGTGTGTGTGTGTGTGTGTGTGTGTGTGTGTGTGTATTTACATTTGGAATAACTACTGTATTGTATAAGGATACGATTGGGAAAATAGCTTTTAACTATGTGTAAACTGTATATATGTATGAACAAGTGGGTTATAATGATACTGTTTGCATCGGAAAATTTAGATAGACATTTTCAAATCAGTGTAATATAGGTACTAAATAGTAATTTTATTGTCGCATTTTTATTTTTCAATACTACACAAGCTGCAGTCTTTAAATAATTCTGATCGTGTTTTGTTAAGTTTGAGTATACTTGGGTAGCTTGAAAAATCGGCCAATATAAAATTATCTCGAGATACTGAGAAATCAATATTTTCGCAATACTCTTGTCAAAATTGACACTCCTTACTAAAAAAAAAAAAAAAAAAAAAAAAAAAAAAACACAAAAAAATAGTAAACCGCGAAATACGCACAAAAAGTAATAAAAACAAAAAAAAAAACTTAACACAACAATATGCCAGAATAGATAGCCAAATGTATACCTCTGTACAGAGAACATTTTATTAGTCGGGCAGAAAAGAGAGGCGAAGATATTAATACTGCGAAGTGCAATTATTTCGATAGCACGACATACAATGTAGGCAGGATAGAAGAAGACGATGAGAGTGCAATATCAGTCGTCGTTGTCGTATATAGTCGTGAAACCGATGGCCTATTAAATTAACTTTTCTCCCGCTTTTTAATTAAAAAAAAAGGTCTACCCTGGTCTTTCCGTTTTCATTATTTCGTTATCGAATCAAGAAACATATCTCTCTCTTTCGTCATATCTGTCCCAAAAACTAAAAAGAAATATATTTACCAAAAATTAAAATAATATCCTTTTCAACTTTTTGACAGCTCATTTCACTCCAAATAATAACAAAAAAAGTCAGCTTCAAGTGTATTATATATAAATTAATCACAATAAAATTTCAAGCAACACACATTACCTAGTGCATATAACAAATCTCCATGACAGGATCGTTTATCCTTCACTCTATAACGCAAAGTATATATTCCGGAGACAGAGAGAGAGAGAGAGAGAGAGAGGGAGAGAGAGAGAGAGAGAAGAGTAACGCACAGGTCGCAAGCCCATTATCCGATGGGACAGCCAATAAGCTTTCCGTTTTCACGGTGCGCACGCAATAAATTGAAACACATCGTTCTGACATCATAATTCAATGTTGCACAGCGAGTATAGGTATGTAGCACAAGATGCACTACTACTACTACTACTCCTACCACTACTATTACTACTATATACATACATACAACAATAACCATATGCGCGCGCGCGCGCGTGTGTGTGTGTGTGTGTCTGTGTGAGAGAGTAAATAAAAGCTTCAGGAGTGTATAAAGAAGCCGTGAGAGGAATTCACGCTGTGAGTATGCTAGAGACCTTATCTTTGGATATAGTAGTAATAGTAGTAAAAGAAGGGGTGAGGGGGATGATAGTATAGCACACACGTGGTTGACGAAGATCGAGGGCGGCTGCTGCTGTATAGTAGTCGGCTGCGGTTGCTGCTGCTGGTCTGAAAGGCTGCAAATCGAGCGTGAAATTGCTGCGAGCTGCAAGCTCTCGGTGAAGGCTGAGACTTCCCCTCCCCTCTTGCTACTACATACGTACATATACGATGATAGATACGACGAAGACGGTTAATTTTCGTGTGTGTAGTCGGGGACGACGACGTCAATGTCGGCTTTGGCCGAGACCCGGGGATGCATTTAAAAACGACTAACTCTTATATTGTCCTTCCGGGTGCAGTCTTATATTAGTGTTGTTTTTCTTTTATTGGTTATCTGAGCTTTAATTTGTATGGAAATGTGTGCATATGCTAGATCGTTTTTTTAATCTTTAAGGATTAATCTGTGTATGACCAATTAATCGTAACACGAAGTTTTTATATGTTAACTTAATTATTGAAAATTTTTATGTGATCTTTCAAACCCGGGTTTTAAATGTAAAATGTTGAAAATGTGGATTTTATAGTTTTTTTTTTTTTTATTTTTCTTTGGAAACCCAAATTTTATAATCGAAAGATGACAAATAATTCGCTGAACTTGAATTAAAAATTTGTATTTTTTGTTTCTCTTCACCCAAACAACGAGTTATATAAATAACGTGAGTTTATAAAGCAAGTTGGACGTTTAGTAGTTTCTGTTGCGCGACTCAAAGAAAGAAAGAAAGAAAGAGAGAAAAAAATAGAAAGAAAGAGCGCGATTAAAAGCTTAAATTTACGCGTTCTCGACTTCTCGAGGCTGCACGAGCTTCGTCGTGGTGGCGGAGGAGGAGGAGAGTAGGGGCTACTGTTGTGCTGCACTGCACAGTAGGTGATTATTTCGGCCTCGCGAAAGCTCGTATAAGAGAAACAAAAGAACCACGTGAAAGCAGAACAAGAGATTTCGCAACGGCTATTTTCAAATGAAACCTCCGTTTGTATATATCTATATGTATGTATATGTATATGTGTGTGTGTGTAGGCGGACGTAAGTAAGCTTGCGGACACAACGATTAGATAATGAAAGCATCTCTCCCAGTCGTACATACATAAAAACATACACATACACACATTTCTTGGAAAAAAAAAATATATAAAACGTCAAGGATGACACTTTTTATCGACTCTGAGAAGAAAAATAAAATAAGTGCTTTTTCCTCTTAACCATACGACGACGACCACCCTGCATGTAAATTTCGCAACATAAAGCTTAAGCTCCGTGTGTGTGTGTGTATTTATAAATTATTGACAAGTGGTGGAAGAAAAAAAAAATAGCTACGCATTTTTGGATGATGAGACAACTAATCATTCGCGTATGTATTAAAAAAAAATTCTGACATGTCGAACATCAAGAGAGATAGAAAGACGTTTTCATCTTTGACTTAGTTTTGCTTAAGTTGTATAGCCGCGAAAAAATGTATGTAGCAGAGTGTAAAGGGGTAAAGCTTTGCACAAGTGGCTGAAAGTTCTTAACTCGTGGGAGGTTATACCAGATAGAGAGATAGTTCGAGGGAGATATTGTAGAGAGAGAAGAGAAATAGAGGTGGCTAGTTTGACGTTCAGCTGCAAATAGAACAACTCCACTTATATATTTGGCTATTGTGCTTTTATATATACATCGTTAGCAGCATACCGAGTTTTATATATATATATATATATATATATATATATATATATATATATATATATATATATATATATATATATATATATAATAAATAAA
>JAPYZE010006806.1:0-13185 GCA_030522805.1 Leptomastidea abnormis
AAAAAATTTTCGTTCCAATTTTTTATCTAAAAAAAAATTATAATTTATTAAAATTACGAGAAAATTACGATTTATGTACAATCATAAAATCAATTATAACGCTTATTTTATTTTTGCGTATTTTAACTTATAAAAAGAATTTAATCCTATTTTTATAATGCAATAAAATAATGATAATTCGTTCAAAAAGCGTCACATCCATAAGTACATTGAGAGTTGATGCAAGAAAAAATGATTACTTACTATCAATAATATGTCTTCATAGTCAATAAGTACAATAATCATTATATAAAAAATTGAATCAAAAGCACATGTGTTCATCAAACTTGTCAGCTTTCCATCAATATTAATTGAGCTTAGGCTAATATTGTTTCCATTTTTTATCATCGGGAGTGACTTGTTTTTTGCAAACAAAATTGAATCTTTCACATCATCAGGTCTTTTACCTAGGTATTTTGCCGGTTTTCGATATTTGTTACTCATAAGATTAGCTGATGGTTCTGCTTGTTCTTGCGATAGACTTAAAGAACAGTCTATACAAAGTCTTTTTTCTCCGTAGCCTTCTTCGTCTCCTATAGGTTCTGAACACGTAGGAAGTACGTGGACTGGCCGCTTGCATTTTATGCACTTGTGAGCTCCAGTAGGTTTGTTTCCTTGGGCACATGCCGGGCAATCTAAGACAGTTGAAGCATCTAATGGAGTATGATTTATTGTTTTATTTATTTTTATTTCTTCATTAATTTTCATTTTTTTATCCTTTGCTTCTACTTCTTTTAATTGTACTGAGGCTTTTAAGTTATTTGCACATGCTTGACATACGGCAAGATTGTTTACTTGTTCTGAGCAATCTATTTCGTGCACTCTTTCGTAGCAAATCGAGCACATTTTACTATTCTTAATATTAACAGAAATTTTACAAATTTTGCAAAGAGTATTTTTTAATATTTCAACAGATTTAATCTTAACTTTTGGATTGCCTTTTCCTCTCCAATCTTCTGTTTCTTGAGAGGCTATTATTGATGCGTTAAATTGACTATTCACACATTCGTGACACACAATTTTATCATTTATTACTTTATTGCAATTTAACTTATGAATTTGAACGTCACAAACAGAGCAGATGATAGTATTGTTTTTGTCTAAGTGATTTTCACAAATTTTACAAACTATAGGGTTTAAAACGGTTTCTGTTTCTACTATTTTATTGCAGTCAAGTAATGCGCGTCCATGATTATATTTTATAGAATCTTCCACGAATTCATCAACTCTAGCAGAACGTCCAAAAGTCTTGGTAAATCTAAATTTTATTTTATTTATTTCACTTTCTACGCTACTAGAGGATGCTGGAACTCTTCCATAAGTGTACTGCGAGCTTACAATATTACCCCATATGGTAATAAGTTTCAAGTCTTTTTTCAATTTACTTGTAATATCGACATTATGCAGGAAATAAGCATTGTCATCCGCGCCCCATTGAGAAATAAATCTTTCAACTTCCTTGTATAAATTTTCACCCCATTTTTCCCACTCGTTTGTAAAACTATTTTCTTCATTTTCCTCTTCATCTGGAATAGTTTCAACATCATGAAATTGTGAATTTTCATCAACCGATGAATGTTGATTTTGGTCTGATATATTTGGATCATTACCGATGCATTGATTTTTCTTGGACTCTTTCTCTAAAATTATAAAAATTCATTATAAATTACATTAAAAACACAGACATGAAACAATCACATTATTTTCTTATAAGTTTTTTCACAAATGATAACTGTAACAAAGTCACAAAACAGAATTTAAATTTATTTTAAGAATTAAAATAAATTATTTTAAGAATTAAAATAAATTATTTTAAGAATTAAAATAAATTAGCTTTAATTTTATTATTTAAATAAACATTTGTTGCAAAAAAAAAAAAAAAAAAAAAAAGTAAACAGAATTATATTTGGTTTTACTGATTTCAAATATAAAAATTAAAAAAGAATAAAAATTTAAAAAAATAAAAAAAAAAAACACAACTTAATGAAAAAAAAAAATTATTATTTACAAAATTTTATATAAATTCATCAGGAATGTTTATTTTGTATTAATTATACCTAGTTTTAAAAGCAGACATTTAAATGGATTTTAATAATATTTTACTGATCGTTAAAAAATTTAAAACTAGGTATAATTAATACAAAATAAACATTCCTGATGAATTTATATAAAATTTTGTAAATAATAATTTTTTTTTTTCATTAAGTTGTGTTTTTACTATTTTTAATATGTTTAAAATAGTATTTTTTATAGTATTTCAAATAGGATGTTGAGTAGCAAATGTGCTACTATGTACTACTATGATTGGTGGAGCAGGAATATAGTTCTTTAGAGAATAAAATATTACTTGATTATCGCTTGTCACATTTGCCAACAGTTCATTCATCCGTTTCAAACTCAATAAAAGTCTTATTTATATTGTAGTCGTAAATAAAGTGTAGTAAAGCGCCTAAAAATATAAGCTATTATTTAGTCGGGTGTACTTACCTGTGATTAATTGTTTTAAATACTCTTTGTTTTTACAACATTCAGTTTTCTGTTTATTTTTATCAAGTCCTTCTTTTTCGCAATTAGCCAATAAAAAAATAGCTTTAATGATTTTTTCTGCTTCATCAATATCTTGTGTAATAACTAGTTTTCCAATAGCAGCCATGTAAAAAGTTCGAATAGATCTAGCGACTCCTTTTAAAAGTTTACTGTATAGGTTCATAAAATGAGCTACATCCTGCCTTATACGAGTATCCATTTTTTCATGACCGATTTTTTCTGCGTAATCATCGATGTTTTTGCAATTACTGTATGCCAACACAGCAGCATTTTGGAGAGCTCTTGAAGCATCAGTTACGACTTCATCAGGTGCAGGTGTACCAGTTCCATGAAAGTCCATTATGAATTGCCGGATATCGTGAGATTTATGACGTTCTCCGACGCGTTCAGCAACCGTAAATTGACACTCTGGTGTACGTACGCTTTTGGAAATTTAATTTATAAATATATGTAATTATGAAATTATAATTATTAAATAACCAAAATATCTTAAAATAACAATTGCTCCGAGAATTAAATATGATTTTTCTTTACGATCGAAAAATTTTATGAATCCGTAATAAAATACAACTTTAAAAAAGTCAAAAGAAAAACCTATAATAAATCCAAGTAGTCTATTAAGAAAAAATTTTTTTTAAATAAAGTATATTTTACTTCAAGTGTCAAATAATTTTGATATAATGAAAATCTCAAATAAAATATGTGTAAGGTCTTTTTATTCGATAAAAAATAGAAGCCTTACACTATAAAAAATGTAATAATTACTAATTAAATTACGTATACTATTCAGAACGAAAATATGAACTTGTATTCAAGAAAATATTTTGAAATTAAAAACAAAAATACGACATGCTTGTAATTAGTGAATTATTAAGTAATTCTCCTGATTTAACCTTTTTCATAATTAACTTTTAAAATAACACAGCCAAAGCATTATTTTTTAATTTTTAATTTTACAAACAAAAAAAAATTGTTAATTCAAGATTTGAATATTTAATTTTTTAATTTATCATTAAAAACCATTTTAAATTTTTTAATTGTGATTTTATTAAAATTAATACGTTATCATAATACTTGATTATTTTTTAGATGGTTTTTAATTTATAATAATTATTATGAAAAATATTATGAATAAATTTGTATGAAATTATCAATATTACCTTATAACGTATAAAAATAAACTTCTTTTAAAATTGTTTGAAGCTCTTGGTATTGCTTGCAAGTTTAAACCTGTGGCATCTAGACACAAAGTTACTCCTTTTTTTTTAATCATTTTGTAGGCATGTACCTGTTCATTGGTCCAAAAATTCACATAAAACGGATTATGACCAACATCGTGTATGCTATTAGCATATAACGTACTTTTCATATAATCTATAGCCAGAATTGGATGGTTATGATAATATTTTTTCTTCTTTTCATTCGATTGAATTACATGTAAGACATGGCTGCTTGGAATTATTGCTGGTGTTGCATCGCCAGATTCCATATACTTGTTAGCAAGTGTTGCCCTATATTGATCAACGGAACCAGCATCTTTTATTCCCTGACACATTATTTGTCGAGCTGCACCTCGTACATAACTTGGTCCACAAGTTTTGCCCGATCCAAGGTCTACCTCAAACGTAGCTGTGTAATCTTCTTCTTCTTCTATTTTTAAAATATTACAATTTACTGTAGTTCCACAGTTACAGCTTGCTAGATAAAAAATGAAACATTTAAATTGATTAATTAAATATATATGTATAGCAATAACTTGTGCAATAATTTGTTTTATAAAAAATATTTATGAAAAGTAACCTTTAAAATATGCTGATTGTTTGTCTGTAGACACTCGCTGGTCGTGATAATTCAATCCACATTTTATATTATTTAAGCACATTTTATCATTGAAATATAATTGATATAGACCACTTATAAATCTCCAATACGGCCTTGTAGAATTCGCAGCGTACCTTGTCTTATTTGCATAGGCTTTCTTTTCGACTATTTTATCAAAATCTGTCTTTGAAATTTTGATATCAAAAGATACTCTGGTTTTTTCATATACGTTTGTATTTTTTTCCATTTCATTTTCAGATACATTACAGCTACTATCATAATCATCACAGTTTGAATCATTTATATTTAGTTCTTTTTTTAGACAGTCACGCACTTCATGTCTGTTTGTGGTAACTATAGCATACAAAGAACTTGCTTTAACTTTATAGTCACATTCCTTTGAAATAGTATTCCAAATTGAATCAAATTTAGATACAATGCTGTATTTGCCTGAATCATCTTTTACGTAAATTTCTTTTTTATGATTCAAAATTTTTTCAATCAAATCTTCTTTTAAAATATTAGGCGGTCTTCCTCGTCCCATCTTAATATTTAAAATTTAAGTATTCTTGTTTTCTGAAATTAAGAAATTAATAGATGATAAATTCTATTATAATATTATAAAAATATTAAGTCAGTCGTTTCAACAAAATACATGCAAAGAAATTAAAAAAAATTTAAGAACGTGTAGCATCTATTATACATTGCAATAATTGGAAATAAAACAGCGTGGTTAATTTCTCGGAAAATTTAACTTTTACACAATGCATCTAAGATAAAAGGGCCAACAGTTTGTTTTAAAATACATAAATATATACAATTTTATCTATAGAAAGAAATACAAAAAGTTCTCAAAATTATATTAAAATTAAAACAAAATTTTTTGAAAACTAAATTTATGGACAATTAATTGTACAATAATATTATTCAAACTATAAGTAAGTAGTTTACAGTGCTTACACAAAATACATGAAATAAAATTGAAAAAAAAATTAAATACGCGTAACAGTAGCATCTGCTATGCATTGCAATCATTGAAAACAAAACAGCACGGTTACATTCTCAGAAAGTTCAACTTATACTTATACATGCAGTGGAACAGATGAAAGGGTCGACACTTCGTTTTCGTAACGTACATATAAGACAAAATTTTATCTAATAAAAAAAATGATACGTTCACAAAAACACGTATTAAAATAAAATTAATAGAAATTTTTTTTTCTAAATTTATTGATAAATACTTCAACAAGCATTACGTACAACTGAAATATATAGCTATTTTCTAATAGTATCATCATTGTCTATTTAGTAATATGAATACGAGTTTATGTTTGTAAAAACAACGAATTAGTACATTCTTACGAAGTTAATCGACATTTTTATAACACAATAAAGATGAAAATACCGGTGCTTTATTTTTATAATAAAAACTAATTATAAGAAAAGGCTTAATTTATTGAAAAGATACTATATCAACTGCATTGCAATTGTTAGTATATGATAGTAATTAACCGGACTCAAATAAAGAAAGAAGACACACGGGTTGATACTTACTGCATAAATGTGACAAAAAGTAAAAAGTCACATGATAACCAAGATATGTCAGACACTAAATTTCACTGATGACCGACACTCACTTCACTATTGCAGCAGATCAAAAACTTTGACACAGTTTTTACGATTCACAATTATCAAAAATTAATTGCATGCCATGCAGATTACTAGTGAAAAGCCGCACGTGCTGCTAGGTGGAAAGTACAAATTTGTCGACTGCGAGCCACAGCGACGATAGAGCCGCCACTTAGTAGCTCTCACTCTCTTTCTTTATCTCTTTCTTTCTCTGCGTCACACGCACGCGTGCTTACTCTGTGGACTAAGGATTAACCGCATATATCAACATATTAGACTAGAACAAACAGGAAATGTCAGGCGGGCGCTAAAAGTACATACAAAGCATCTAATCGTAGGACGCCGCGGCTGCGCTCAGCGGATGCGAGTATACGCATGTATACGTGTATCCTATCCGTGCTGCTGCTGGCGCCTGGCTGGCGGGTGTCAACGTAGTCGCGTAGCGGCGCTGTTGATGCGCAAGCGCAAGCAAAATATATACAAATATATACAAATATATATATATATATATATATATATATATATATATATATATATATATATATATATAAAAGTTCATTGCCAATAACACAATTGTATACATAGGTTTCGGTTTCGCCTCGGCCGTCAACCCATGCAAGCCGGAAAATCGACTTTTTTAGTCATGGGTCGTAAGATACTATAACGTAAGTTAAAACAATGTCTATATTTATCTTGAAATTTTCTGTATGACTTACTCTACTCTACAAAAAATTGATATGTTTTCTTAATAAACCTAGAAAACATTAGAAATTTTCTGAATGAAAAACATGTTTTTTTAACTTTTAAATTTAATAAAAATTTATATTATTTTTAAAGTAAAAGATGTTAAAGCTCAGTTTTACCCGGTCAATGTGAGTTACACTAAACTAATTCTAAAAAAAATGCCGCAATTATTTGTATTTTTGAACAAAAGATTAACGATTTGTCAAATCGTCTGTGCAATAATTAGCACCGCTTTCTCTCACAGATTTTTTACACTTCAAAACTTTGTAGCACAGCGACTCACGCAGATAGACCAGGTTTAAAATCATACAGGACTCAAACATTTTTTTATGTTTTTAAAATAACTAAATTTTTTTTCATTTAATGAAATTAAAATTTAATAAATTTCTACTTGTTTAAATTCAATATAATTTGAAAGTAACACTAATCAATATTAATATTTTTTTAAGCTTTATCGTCCAAAATACAAATTACTGTTTGAAATAAAAATTTGCTCAAAAATACAGTAACGTATACACAAGTATAATAAAAATAATTTCTTTTATGCTGCTTTCCTTTGTGTATTATTAAAAAAAATAATAATAATATTAAAAACTTTAAAATGAAGTAGCGGAGTCCGGGGCATGATTAAAACAGGGTATGATTCAAATTTCAGGATTATTTTTTGACGAAAATATGGAATCCAACGAAATTTGGGGGACATGTTGTACTTGTCAAAAGAAATTAATTATCATAATATGACGTATTTTAGGCGACATACTGTACTTTTTACCACCATTTTCCGATTTTCGCAACTTAATTTTGTTAATGTTTTACAAATTTTGGCTCTTATATTTAAACAGTGCTCATTCGGGTTTTGCACGATAGACCAGCTTTAAGTACTATTCAAAAAGAGTATTTCACGCTTCCGACGGCCTCGATAGCTTTCTTCCTCTCTAAGAAATGTCCTTTTCAAGCAATATATATAGACCCGGGGTATGATTAAAAAAGTTTTCGGAGTATTATTTAAAATATTTGCCTGTTAATTGTCTAATATTAAAAAATTTTTAAAAGATAAAATAAATGATATAAAAAAATGCTCAAGATAAGCTTTAATTCAAGCCTTCGCTGGTTAAAAAAGCTTGTCTGGATCTAAAGTTACAGGAAAATAAAATTAAATTATTAAGACATAATATTAAATAATAATTATAAGATAAATATTTATTAATATGTAAAATCATATTAAAAATAGCTCGTCATTTAAATCATGCGTAACTTTGAATCAAAGCAAGTTTTTTTAACCATCTAGGGCTTAAATTGTAGCTGAGTTCAAGGCCTTTAATTAAAGTGTTTATATAATATACTTCACCTTTACAAAATTAAAGTAACATTTAAGAGAATTGGCAAAAAAAAATTTAATATTGATATACAATAATTTATAACTCATGAAGTAAAGCAATTAAAAATATCAGCTAGGGCTTACAATTTTTGTTGTATGTTGCAGTTTAAAAGTATTATTTAGATTTATGCCTGAAATTTGATATTGCAATGATATTTAGCAATTTTAATCATACCCTGGATTTTTTTTTAATCATGTCCAGGTTCACAAATTCTTAGTTTAAGACCAGTTAAATTGTATTTAGCTAATCCGGACAAAGTAGATTTCGTAGCTAAAATCAATACCTTTTAGATTCTTTTTAACCGGAATAAAAATATTAAAAATTAAAAAATTTCAGAGAAATGACAAAAAATTTAATCGTGCCTCAATCTTCCCTAATATAGTTAAAAAGAGTATCTGCCAGAGATAGTCTTTATTTTTAAATTAATAAAGTACTGCAACAACCTACAAATTTAGTTAATAGTAAAACGTGGCTTGCGGCAAGAGTTTTTTTATCATTATTTTTTTTCAATATTTCTATTACTTTATCACTACTAAATTTATCTTATTTATGCTTATAATTATAAGGATAAATTCTTAATTATAAAATCAATTCCATTTCAAAATTTCTCTCTAACTCAGTGAGCGAATAGTGACCTTTCAGCAATATTTTTAATTAAAAAAATACTTTTATTCCCGATCAGTCAATAATATCCCTATTATTGGCTATTTACAGGGAGTAAAATGACTCATTATGCTCTGTAAAAAGAGTATATTATGCACCAAAGGGTAAAAATGAGCTATCATGTCCGAAAACGTTTACTGCACGAACAAAGCAAGGGTGCATACGCTATTTTTTCCTGACCAGTAAATAAAAACTAAGCAAAAAAAAATTATGCAAAATAAAATTACAAAAAAATGTTTCTAAATTATAAATTATTAATCAATTAAATTAAATCACTAAAATAGTTTTGATTCATCTTTTATATAGAAAAATATAATTATAATATATAATTAATTATAAATAATTAATTAGGAAAATTATTTCGAAAAAAAAATGGTTTACAGGGCGTAATGAGTCATTTTACTCCCTAAGAACGTAATGGTTACGTCCCTAGAAAGATAAAGTTACTTTACGTTACTGTAATAATAGAATATTTCAGCACGTGTGGGTAAGTCAGTTTGTTAGCGTCGAGAAGGTTTTTTCTATATAATGCCTCAACGCTAAAAAATATCTTCCCTCTAGTGTCGAACGATATTTTTATTCTTAGAGAACCTAAAAATTATTTTAAATTTGGAATTTTTAGGATAGAAGAAATAATAGTATATTATGCACCAAGGGACAAAACTGAGCTTTTATGCCCGAGAATTAAGTTTACTGCACGAGCGCAGCGAGGGCAATAAATCATTCGAGGGCATAATAGCCAGTTTTGTCCGAGGTGCATACGCTATTTTACTCCGGCCCGGTCGATAAAGGGCCGACTATTTATTGGCCTAAAAACAGGAAGTAAAATGGCTTTTTCATCACTTCCGATCAGCTGTGTGAATTTCAACCGCACTTCCTGATCGGGAGATGATGAAAAATAGTATACGCACCACGGGAACAAGTTAAGAAGGCTCAGATCACCAGGTTCCCGCCTGGCTCTAGGCCTTCTTAATTCTTGTTCCCTAGGTGCGCAATATACTATTTATTCTCGAGGGACGTAAAGTAACTTTATCTCCCTAGGGAATAAAGAGCTATTTTACTCCCTGTTTTAAGGTCAATAAAAGGGCCTTTACTGACCGGCTGGGAATAAATTTTTTTTTTATTTTTTATTATAAATTATTTCTTTCGTTCTATTGTGCGTTTCATGTATAAATAAGAATCTAGAAATTAATTCTCTAATAGAAAATTCAAATTAAAACAAAATTTTGTAAAAGTTTTATATCTTCTTAACCCAACTTAGATTGTCATTTTAATTAAAAAAGGGTTTGATATATACAACTATACGTTTAAATGAGACTACAAAATTGAGAGTGAAATCATAATATCATTGATTTAAGCAATCCAAGCATTATTTTTCGTGCAAGCAAAATCAACTTTTCGAATATCAAGCTACATAGTGTTGCAAACGCCGCCGGCTCCGATTTTTAAACTCGCCTTTGTGATACTCACTAGATATTTTGCTTTCTTACGTCATAAAAAGTCTTCTTAACAAAACTTGTAAAATAGTGTTTTTCGCAAGAAATGCTAAAAATAGGTGTTATTTTGTACAATACTTTCCGCGCACGATGCAATTGCAAAATAGATATTTTCGTAACAAGGGCGCAAAAGGCGTCTTTTTCGCACGAGTTGTTATCACTACGCACGAGTCATCGGTGAAGCTGCACAAGTGTGCAGACACGATCCCACGAGTGCATATAATGCACGGGCCGAGATCGGCGCACACGAGTCGACGGCGTTACCGAAGACGAGGAGCGGGGAGATCACACAAGAGAAGGAAGCCAGCGCCCGAGTTCCAAACATTATTTTTTGCAATTTCAAAAACCGTGCGCAAAAATTACTTTTGAGCAAGGTATTGTTTACGTATTGTTAAGCGTGCGCAAAAAGTTTTTGTGTGATCTTCCCGAACTTGTCCTCGGTTTTGCTGACGACTCGTGTGTAGCGATTACCACTTGTACATTGTAGTGCAGACAGTACAGTAACATTTTTATAAATTGTTATAAGCTCTGTGTCAGTAAGTGGCATTTTACACATTCAAATTTCCATACAAATATATACGAAAAATATTTTTTTATTAGAATATAAGAAAAAAACCGCTGCCAATTATTCGGCAGGAAGCTTCCTCAAATAAATATGTATTACATATAAATTAAAAATTTTTTTTTATTCATAGAATTATATTTTAAAAAGCTGGACTTTTTTTACCATAAAATAGATAATAACAAAAATATTTTTTATAAATTTTCAAATTTATTTATTCTGAATTAATTGAATTACAAAAATTAAAAACTACGTAGTTAAAATAAACTAAAAAATAAATTAAATGATTTTTTCTCTAAAAATGCCTTTACTGTAATAATAGAAGAAACTTTCTATTTTTTTTAAAAAAAATCGAAATAACTGGTCGAAATTTCAAATCAATAGCTTTCATATTATTCGATGAAGATATGCAACCTTAAAAAAATTTTAGTTTTTCAACAATAAATTAAAATTGACATAACCTAAGAAAAAAGTAAATAAAAAAAATTAAAGCTTTTTTTTCTCTAGAAGATGCACTTTGTTTGAAAAGAAATATTTTTTATAAGTATGTTAAAATTGCAAAAACCAAATTCTCGAAAACTAAAAATAAAAAAAAATTTAATTCGCTAAAAAAAAATTTTTTATATTTTTTTTTCAAATTTCTTTTAAAAAAACGAGTTGAATCCACTTTGTCAGGTCAGAATCGAAAGATAAGAACATATTATTTTTAGGCTTTAAAATCTGTGTTTGTATTCTGAGATCGTCTGCTTAAAGCAGCATACAAAAAAAAATCAATATCTCAAAAAATAATAATCCGTTGTAGCTCAAAATTTATACAGACCATCTACAAAAAAAAAAACACAAATGGTGTAAAATTCAAATCAAAATACAATAATTTAATCGAGTTTTTGAATAAACTAAAAAAAAAAACAGTTTTGTTCAGTTTTCTGAAAAAACACTCCTAATAAGGTCCAATCATTCCCAAAATTTAATCAGTTTTTAAGTAAAATATAACAAATATGTGGTGTAACGGAGGTTGATAAATGTTGCGTCTCGAGCGGATAAATAAATGATTGGTAAAAATATGCGGACCGCGTACGTCTAGGTTCGAACCGGGGTACCTCAGATCGAGAGACGAGTGCGATTACAACTGTGCCACGACCGCCGATGGTAGCATGTACTTCTTATCGTCTACATTTCGTTATACTACGCGTCTGCACCGCCGCAACTCCGCGATGACCACGGTTTCGCCCGTGACGGTGTGCAAAATTTCAAGTCGATATCTTGATTCCTTCGAATGTTATCGCGTCACGCAAAATCGTGAAAAAACGTACATACATACACACACACAAACACATACACACACACACACATACACACACACACACAAACACACTTACACACACACACACACACACACACACACACACACTCACACACACACACACACACACACACACACACACACTTACACACACACACTTACATACACACACATACACACACACACACACACACTTACAGACATTTTCTAAAAATGCATTTTTTGAGTTCAGGAACCTTCAAAACGTCAAAAAAACAAAAAAAAATGAATCGACAATTTTCACCGTTACAAAGCTTTCTCTTTGAGAAAGCAATATCCTCCCGACTCAGAAGATTATCTTTCCATATCTAAAAGCATTGTTACTATATATTAGGTAAAACTGACCAACAATTTTTAATATCTTCCAAAACCTTTGGTTCTGTTTGTAAAGGCCAAAAATAAAGTGTGAAAATTAAAAAATAACAATATTACTATTCGATTGATGCATGCACAGATATACAGAAAATATTATAGCCTCCAAAATATAAAGCAAAAAAGCAACATTTATTAGGATTACTAATCTACGATTGAGAAAGTCATATCAGTCTACTTTCATAAAATAAATTTAGTCTTATTCAAGCAAAAGAAAAAAAAAATTGGAGCACGTAAGTAATAAACTGTGAGATATCGCAGCAACTAATTAGCAACAATATATTCCACTTACCGTACTACTTTATGCATCTTCAAGGGCGAGATACCTTGAATGAACTACTGGCTTAATATTGTTAATATTGCTTCATTTAATAAATAAAAAGAAAGAATAGCAAAAAAATTAAAAACTGTGGGATATTAAAGCAACAAATTAGCAACACAATATGCCGCCTACCTCGTATTGTTATCAATTTTTGATTTCGAGATAGGATTTGTGTGCTGCTGGCTTGATAGCGATAACATTGCTAATCTCTGTAATTTAATGATAAAGACAGCAACAAAATTGAATCTTCCGGGATTTTAGAGCAACAA
>JAPYZE010006807.1:0-14047 GCA_030522805.1 Leptomastidea abnormis
CGTACAATCAATCATTTTTAATGATCTAAAAAAGTAGTTGCAAAATTTTTCGGCTAGTGCTATTAGATTGCATCGATGAAGTAAGCCTGGCTTTTCCGTAGACTCATTTCCGTCGCGTGGTTGCGAAAATTCATTTTCCCTTCCATGGTAAAATCAGCGACACGAAAATTCAGTTGAAAATTGCCAAGCCAACATATATACGTTTTATAATATTATATCTACGAGATAATCACGCTCTTGCTACTGCTGCTACTGCTGGTCTTGCTGTGTTTTAACTTTAAAGTAGCCTCGTTGAATTAGCCTAAAAAGCCAGAGTAACGTTAATTACAAAAGCGTAAATGGGTCATTTTAAAGGCGATACACACACTATACACATACCTATTATAATACATTATACATTCACTGTAGTTTGAAAAGACAATATAACAGCGTTGAAATAAACAGTCTGTCTATACATTTCCAATAAAGTTAAATTTACTTCTCGCTTGTTCTCTCATAAAAAAAAAAAATTAGACTGTATGCACATTTTTTACTGACCGTATATTTCAACTTGCAAATATATTTTCTTGACATTTTACAGACGCGTCAAGTGTTCATCGGTCTGTGTCTACCAAATACCTGCAAGCACTCGTCTGTCAAGTCAATTTTACGTGCATGTGCCGATAGAGTTGAACGTCAAGGTGAATCGACTCACCGAGCTGAAGGACCGAAGATTCATATCGTACAAGTAAGACAGGTACCATCCAGTGATTATTCACCATGGGACGATCCAAAATTTTTTGCTCTTGCGTAAGTTCATATATATATTTTTATTATTATTATTATAATTATATTTATTAATATTTTTTGATTATACGATTTTTAAAAATATTAGTATAGTTAGAATTTGCTAAATGTAAAAACGGTCGCAAAATTTTGTTGGTTCAGGGATGAAGTTTTGTGACCGCACGTACGTAATATGTACAATGGAAAAGTTTCTCATGTATATGCTACATACATATTGGTATGAATTTAGAAGGGAAATAACGGTCATTTGTTCATAATGATTAATAAAGTTTAACGAGTTTTCGGGTCTATATGAAATAACATTTAATGAATAGTGCCTATATACTGTTAGCCAAGAAGTTGATTTGATATAATACTTGCTTGACTAATATACAAATTTTATTGATCCTACAAAATAACCCCAGAATATGTAATCAGTTAAAAGTGAGACAAAAATAGTTTAAAAGTAAAATTCTATTTTTATTTCAATTTCTGTAATAACTATAAAGGTGTAAATATACTATACCGCAAAGTGAAATAACGTAATCATATTCATATACGCTTTTAAAAAGTAACGAGACCAACACAATCAAGTAAACGTATCCCCGTAAAAGTAAACTAAAAGAAATAAAAATAACAATAATAAAAAGAAAAAAAAAAGAAAACTAGTATGACCGAAAAAAAGGGGGGGGGTGTATATACCTATATATTCAAAGTACACCTGAACTCGAAACATTTCCACAAAGTCCGAATAGGCCAGAGAATATAGTCAAGAAATGTACCTACGGAAGTTTCCAGTCGCAAACGAGTCTACGTGCAAACGGGGTCTCGAAAAACTCGTTGCCTGGGTAGCGCATATCTCGTATACCCACACACATATAGATATAGATATATTTATAAACAGTTGAGATGTGTCGCCTGGGCAGTATAAGCCTGGTGCTATTAACGTTGTAAGAGAGTAAAAGAACTGCTTGATCGCGTAACACCGGCTATATACACACACACACATATATGTATGCATGCGCAAGCGCGTGCGGGCATGAAAATTCCAAAGTCGATCTTCACGTAATACAAACTCTAGTAGGTACTACTACTACTGCAATTGCTATTGCTATTGCTATTGCTGCAGCTGGACTAACGGAAAAAGAGAGGGTGGGAGAAAAACTTTCTTTTCTTATGGCTTACTCTATAAGAGTTTGCGCAAGCGTTTGTGTACAGCAAACTCTTATACTTACCCTCCCTCCCTCCTCCCCTTCCCGAAAAATTTTTAGCTAAAAGCGAATTGTTTACTGAATCTATGTATGTATATGCTTATAACTTGGCTTATGGGCAGTTTTTATTAGCTAGATTACGTGTTAAATGGCTTCCGTATGTTTACTTAATATATCTCTAAGTAAGATATTTTTATTTTAATTTTATAAAATCTTAATGCATAAAAAAATTAGAGTGATAGAATTAGCTATAAATAGTGATAACGATAATAGGTAATGGAATTTTCATTTTAATTTTATAAAATTCATCTTATTACATTAATTTATTTTTTAAAAAAAATGTTGATCATCATTTAAATCGTGCAATTTATAAATTGAATTCAGTAGAATCAACTTACAAAGCACGAAAAATTCGTTGGTACATTTCCGAGTTTACGGAAAAAGCTCAAAAGTGAGCCAATAGTTACGAGCATTAAAAAAGGTTAATGGTCGAAGAAGAAAAAGGAATAGAGTAGTAGGTGTATACCTCTAACACCTGTATATATACAAAACACTTCTTTCGCGTAATATATGTATACATACATATACCTATCGAATCGTTCTAATGACTTTTACGTATATGGACACGCGTAATACACCACGAGGTAAGCTCGACTGGCTTTTAAAGTCAAATTGTTGGAATAAAGGAGAGTTAGAGTTAGAGAGAGTAGGGGGAGGAAAGAGTATATAGCTTAGATACGAGTAATTTGCGGCACGCAGGCTATTATATTGCGCGCGCGTAACACTTTCCTCCGAAATAGCAACAGCAGCAACCTACAACACAAAAGTCGGCACTTAGTTTTAAAGCTTGTATACTAGGCCTCTACTAACTGTTGAATCTCTCGAGAAAGATAAAATAAAAAAAAAAAAAAAAATTAGAAGACTACTACGCGTGTGTGTATGTTTGCCTATAGTGTTTTCGCCGCGTGAAAATGATAATTAGTCTGGCTTTCGTGTACATTTTGTGATGGGAGGGGAAAAGAGGGACTGAAGAGTAATAATTAGAGTTTGGAATTAAGTTGGAGAAAAGGTGGGCTCTCCATGCTACTACTATATGTCGAGAGATACTTGGATATATATAAATTGTAGGAGAGACATATTATAACGGAGATCATGATATGTGTGTGTATTTTTCTTTTCTTTTTTTCTTTTTCATCTAAAGATTTTGCTCGGATTTTAGATATGATTTAATTGCTATTGTAGCTAAGAAAATTCGATTTTTATCTTATACAAGGGGGGTTATGGGAATTATCGTGAAAGTATAACGTTTATCTATCTATCTATATAGAAATAAAAACATACGTTCTTAGAGCGCAGTATTAAAACAAGCATCCAACCGCAAATATACTATACACACATATGCAATAAATGCTCATCCAAATTCTACACCTCGTTGAAAATCAATTCATCTTCATGTAAGATGTATAGCTTAAGCAATAAAACTCTTAGTACGACACACAAGTTTCTTGTGGTATAATCCTTAAAGATTGTGAAACACATACATACATATACCCCCTCTCACTATACCACTTATTTTAAGCTGCATCTTACGCTTGTCCGCAATAAATAATTGCGGTCGACTGGGCGTCTAGTTGACTTTAAACTAGCTGTAAAAAAAAAAGAAACAGTCTTGGTCCATTGAGCAATTGAAGAGGACAGTTGCAATATCACGTCTTGGAAATGTTCTTTGGGTTAAAAAAAAAAAGGCTTGTCTCTATGATGATGGTGGGGTCATTGTGCGTATGTATGCAATAACGACCAAGAGAGAGAGAGAGTAAAACTCTTGTGATAAATTAATTCGAGCCGTGCATGTTAGCTACCGCAACTTGTGCATCTTTTGCAACTACAAGAGAGAAAGAGAAAGAGAGAAGCAATATAGTAAAAGCCACTGAGTTTCTCTCTATATATACCTGAGTTCAACCTCATCATCATCATCATCATCATTATTATTATTATTAATATCATAGTTTGTATTGGCTAATCTTGTAAAATCGATTTTTCTTAAAAAAAAGTTACGTTACTGATTCAACGAGCTGTATAAAGATGATGTTGCGGATGGTTGATTATTGAGATATATATACATTTATAAGAGATGAGAAAAGGCTGAGATTTGTGCTGGTTAACTTTAGGTAGCCAAGCGTAAAAGAGGTGACTTCGTGACACTCTCTTTTTCTCTCTCTCTCTCTCTCTCTCCTTCTCTCAACTTTATATATACGACAAGACACTGTCCTGGGCGCAAACTCGTTTACGAGTAATTAATGCTTGTGCCCTCTCGCTGCTATATACACGTTCTAGGGTTTATTCACTTGGGATTTCAAGGCAAGTTACTATCTACGTTGCTGAGAGAGAGAAAGAAAGGGGTCAGCTCTAGATTTCGTGTAGTATAAAGCTTGAAACTTCTCGAAGAGGTTTCGTCTGGAAATAATATACTTACACTTAAATAAAACTTTTCTGGAAATCTCTGACTTATATATGCGTATAGCGTGAAATAAGAGCTGGGTCATAATATATACATATACGTACATGAGGGACTTTACTTACTCTCATGTGTCCCTGGTATATAAAAGTGTGAATATATGTATAACGATGTGGTTTAATATCGAGTTGACGTTTCATATTTTTTTTTTTTTTATAAAAAAATTAATTTACAGATATGTAAGTTGATCTGAATTTTGTAACGTACCTACTATTAATCAAATAATTTTTAATAATATATACGAAATAATAATTCAATTTTAAACTCAAGAAGATAACAACACTCTAGTTTACAAATATATATTGGTACTCACATATGATACCGTTAGATCCAAACTTACCCTCCACTTCAACTAAATTTACAAGAGTGTATATAACAAGATAATTCCTTCTTCTTCTTCCTGAACACTATATTTTACCTTCTCAATTTATAATCCATCTTTCTTCCCGCATATACATACACTTCCCATTAAAAGAAAAATATAAAGAATAAAAAAAATATTCAACACGAGACGTACTTAGATATCTGCGACACATCTAGACTTCAGGTCAAGCGCCTCTCTCTCTCTCTCTCTTTCTTTCTCTCTCGCGAGACATACTCGCGCACACGATCACTAATTGCAAGTGACGCTAGGCAATTATCGTATGTACCCGTAGGTGAATCCACTACGGTCATTGGTATACTGATCGCGCGCGACATGAACCCATGGGTACCCATATACATACTCACACACACACACACATATATATATATATATATATATATATATATATATATATACTAGTCTCATCTAAAATTAGACGCGACTTGATTTACGAGCTCGTCGTGGGTGTATTGAGAGTTTAGATGCATCCCAATCGATAAAGCATAGACCTATACCTATAGGTATAGGTATATAATATGTGAGTGTGCCCTCTTCTTTCCGAAAAAGAACTTTGGGCCAAGATTCCGGGTTAGGTAGTATATATATGCTAGCTAGAGGTTAAAGGAAAAAATAAGAAGGAGAATTATGTGTTAAGCTTTTGAATTGCAATATGTACGTGAAGAAATAGTAGTGGTAGTAGAAGTTAATGATGAGATCGTTTGTGCAGTGTGCCATGATTTCGTATACCAAATTCTCTCATACTTCCTCTTGAAAAATATTTTTTTATTTTCCCGGCCTTTGTCTGCTTTCAAAAGAGTTGGCTGCTGGAAACGAACAGAATACTCGAGCGCGATCGAACCCTTAAGAAACTTTGTATTTTACCGGATAGGTTTATTGCCCAAAATGTGTGTGTGTGTATGTGTGTTTGTGGCTCCAATACTAAAGTCAAAGATGTTAGTAGTAGCTGCAGTAGAAGCTTAAAGCTGAGCTTTCAAGCTTTATGTTCAGTGTGGAAGAAGGGGAAAGGAGATGAAAAGAGGACGAGTGACCCGATTATCGGAAATGCGCCGACAGAGGCGTAATTCAGCCAACCGGCCTATATATATGAGACTGGCTCGATGAAAAGTTTGGTAGCGTAGAAAAGTTTTTCAAGAGTCAAGCTAGACTTATATGTATAGGCAGTAGTAGTGCTTTAAGTTGAAGGGAGGTTAATTAAATTATGCTAATTTTGAGCTTGCGCTTTAACGCGCAAAATCTTTCGTTGGGAGAGTAACTGATAATTTTCTTAAAATCTTTTTTTTAACGCTTCTTGTATTAGGTTGTTGTAAAGAGATTTTCTGTTAAAGAATAAATTGAGTGATAAATTGATTTGGCATTTATTTCATTCTTCAAGAGTATTTGATTTTTTTTCTTTTCAATTGGTGTAGTAGATTTGTATATACGCTTTCACTTTGAATAGATTTGTCGATTACGATGAGACATCAGGTGCAAGAAGTAAATGAACCAAAATTACTTGACTATTCTCCAATTCCACGTAATTTTTATCTTCCATTTATAGATATAAACAATTTAAGACAGTTGTTGTTGTTTTTGTTTAAATTATTTTCTTTTTATAGACACTCGTTCTAAATTTGCACACTTATTGCGCGTGAGAGAGTTTCATTATTGCACCTAAAGTTTGGGCCATGGTTTTAACGATGCCGCGCTACCGCCACGCTTTTCTCTTCCCCCCCCCCCCCCCCAAAGAAACGATAAATTAGCACGGTAGTAAAACATTGTTACGAGGCCTTAAGGCAATTAGATAACTCTTACCCTAGATATTGTGCGTCTCGCTTATGTTTTCTTTTTACACGAAAGCATCTCTCCCAGACGTAATTTTATCTATTTTCCTATACACACACACATACACAGCATATGCTCGAGAGCTGTTCAAATAATAACGAGGTCACACACCGGTTATTGTTGTTGTCCTGCTCTTTTTTTTTTGTTCTAAGATTGTTTACGATGAGAAATGATTTTTATTTTTACGATTGACGTGACTTTGTATGTATTTTATTTATGAACATATTTTCTTTCTTTTTTCATTTAATGCTTGTGTATGTTAGGTTTCATTGTGCTTAACATACTTTATGTTTCATGTAAAAACAAAATTCAATTCCATAACAGGTATATTGTAACTTCAATTAAATTAGCAATTTATTAATGGTAGAAGATAAAGCAAGTATTAATTTGAGAAAGTTTGATTTCGTCGTAATACTATACTGGTTTAAGTGAAAACTAAAATTATGAGTAGAAATTTTCATGCTGGCTTATATTCTATATAACTCATATTCACTTTAGACAAAGAATTTCCCACATTTTTATCCTTAAGTTTCGTCCAGACAAATTTGGTCAGTCTTCTTTAAAAAAAAAAATGTATTTCGCAAAATAGTAATCTTCTTGAAAAGCTTTTACTGAATAATTTCACCAGATTATAATCATGCATTATGGTAATCCAAGCATACATTGATACATCATACATAACTACTAGTTAATTTTTACGTAAAAATTTTTAAATGTTGCACAGATGTAACGCTACTTACCACAAAACCAAACATTTTTCGCAGTTAATAACCCGTCAACATCCTCATAATACTTAGCACGATCTTAACTAAAAACGACAGCACAGTCCAAGTCATAAGCTCATCTCTCTTTTCCATCTCTTTAACCCCCCCCCCCCCCCCCCCCCCCCCCCCCCCCCCCCCCCCCACCCCACCCCCCCCCCCACACCCCCCCCCCACCCCCACCAACCCAATCGATAGTTTAGATTTGCATGTATACGCTTATACATCTATACATATACAGAAACGTAAGATCGAAATGTCCGAAGATATTACGCAAGCTCCCGAACGCATGTAGAAAGCCCCAGCATGTGTACGCGCGGGAGGCTACGTGAAAGTGCAGTCTATACTATATATACATACAAGTGCATTCCTCTGAGAGGTCTATACAAGCTATACACTTACATGTTGCGTCTTTGGATGTGGTATAAGAGAGCGGCTTCTTTGCTCGAACTCTCCTGTCAATTAGACTGTGTGAGATTCGCTCTCTCTCTCTCATCGGCAAATCGTTTGAGATGGATGGAACGATGTGTCTGTTTCTGTTTACTGGATTTTTTTTTTTTTTTTAGATTTATGAGATTTTACAAGGAAGTGTATATGCAAGGTCCAAGGTGAATTTATTTTTATATGTAGAGGAAGGTCGGATGAAATGTTGGATTTTTTTGAATTTTCAGTCCAATTTCAATTCTTATATTGTATGAAGGTGAACCTTGGAAATCCTTTTATTTTTCTAGGATGTAATATTAGAGATTTTTCTTTTTTTTTTCGTTCTTGGAAATAGTAATTAGATTTTTTTTCGTTTTTACTTGAGTGCTTTCTGAGATTGAGATTATTTTTTCAAAATTTCAATACATTGCTTGTAGTATGAGATTATAAAGCTCTTGCATGCAAAATAATATATATGCATGTAGAATGAAATTAGATTCTTGAATGTTAAACGAGAGGATAAAATTACTTTGTAGAGTTTTGATTTGTTGAATAATAAATGTGTACATGTACTTTTTTTTTTTTTTAATTGCTTGTAAAGCTGTGAAATTAATGTATAAAGTTATAATAAGTATATGAATAAGAATCATTTATAATTTATACTTGATTCCAAGTAGCTAAAACAGTTTAACGTTGTATTAACGTAATTATAAATACACACAACACAAATATACACACAGTTTAACTTGGCTCAACTTAAGTCATCATTTAGCTTGTAAAAAATTAAATAAACCTAACGTTTGAACTAAGTTCATTAACTCCTACTTGAAAGTAAATACAAAACTTTATAGTTTACAGATCCTATATAATCACTCTACTACCTATTTATCATAGATATACGATCATTGCATATACAGAGCAAGTATTTTATAAACTTATTTAAACTAAACTTTTTTTTTTATAAATTTTTTTTTGCTAATAAAACTTTCGTAATTCACATGATTGCAGTATTAACACTTGATTACGATAAAGCATATACACACATATATATATATATATTTTTTCATCCGAAAACAACTTTTTTATTTAGGTCAACTTTTATAAAAGTTCGATTCATTTGGATATTGTCCAAACTCGCTCTATAACATACTTGAAAGAACAAACTCAAACAAGCGGCAAAAACACGCAGTAAAAAATTCAACCACTATAAAAAAAAAAATTCAAAGAGAGAAAAAAAAATAAACAGCCATAAATTGCATTGGCAAACAAATTTAACAAAAAAAAAAAAAGCAACTCAAATGAAAAAAGTTAAATGCAATAGGCTTAGTAGTATAGTATGACGCAATTCGCATAGGCATTACCATCGAATGTGCACATACACACATACGAAATATAGCGATTCCATATAACACACACACACACAAACACACACACACACACACACACACACACATACGCAAGCAACCTATACACAGCGCCATCTGAATAATTCATCGAGCAGCTGCTTCAAATCACAAACTCTTGCTTTATCTCTCTTGCACACACATACCATATTTGCTATATTGGCATAGCCATACGGTTTCGTACTTCCACCTGATCGTTATTACCTAATTGCTTGGTCGAAAGAGTTTTCTCCCTCCTCCTCTTATTTCTTCTTCGGGGCACATAGCGGCATCATCGAATCGCTGCCTCGGCATCTCTTGGCATCCTTTTCCTCTCTATATACCTATATCTACCAAAAAACTTCGGACGTGCAATCTAAACTTCTCGCGAAATCGCCGAAAGTTTTTGCCAGCCTCGAGGCGAACGCGTTAAGGAGAGTAGAAGAGGAAGGAGGAGGAGGTACCGATCACTCTCGCTTTTGGCCGTTATCTCGAGTACTAACGCCCCCTCGGGCATATCTTGGTTCCGTAGTTTCGATTTGTCCACTTATATCGATCCTTACCTTCGAGTCTCTTCAAAATGTTGGTCTCGTGTGTACCGTTTGATTTTGGAAAATTTGAAAAAATTTGAATAAATTTGAACGAGCTCAGTTTTGAGATTAGGATAACGGCATTGTATTGTCGTGAATATATTGTGTCCGATATCGAATTGCGTGTGAAAGCTTAAAGCCTCAGGCTTGAATTTACAAAATTATAATCGACTGGAGATAGTTTACATATGGCAATGTCGAATTATTGTATCGTTTTTTATTATTACCTTTCGAGAAACGAGACCGCCACGTGTTCATGTGTGGGTGAGGTTCAAGCGCATTGTAGTAAAAGTAATCGTAGTTGTTGAGATTATCTTTGGAGAATCACTAGAAAATATTGTAAAAGTATGAATTCCGCAACTAATAAGTCTTGAGAGGCTAATCGATAATCAAGTATGACCGCACGAATAGCGGATTGTTCGATTATGAAAAAAAAAAAAATTAGATAAAAGTAGTGAAAAAAAATAATAAGAAGAATATGATCTAAACTTATTTGTTACAACGGTTGTTATAAAGCCGTCATTAAACGAATATTTCCTGTAGATATAAAAAATTTTAATAATTTTTACTAAGTTCAAAACAAACTTTACAGTTTATATTTTCTTATCAATACAGAAATAAAAGTTATTATGTCTTACCTTAATTATTTATAATTTTTAAAGCAATCATGGTAACATATGTTAATTTTGTTACAATAAAATAAAAAATCAATTCGTTATAAATTTTACAATTTATTTAATCCAATTAAAAGTAACAAACTTTCTAGATGAGATTTTATAAACATTTTTTGGTTCAATTAATAATTATTTCGAATCACAATATTTTATTTCTTTTTTTGATGTCTCATCTTTGTTTTCATTGATATTATCAAAATTCTCTATGAGATGATTTTTCAGTTTTCTCATTATTAGTTACAGATGCCATATCTACCGCCAAAGTTACGGTATAAAAATTTTGAATAATTACGAATATTAACATAATTATCTTACACCACAACATATTTACTTTTAAAAAATGCAGAATTGAAAAAATAAATGAAATAAAGAACGAAATTTTCACTTGTGTTTTAACAATACTAGCTGCAATATTACTAAGCAAGCGAAAATTGACTAAGCTTCGAAACAACGTTATTATCAAATATTGTTGCACGATGTATACGCGTAAAAAAGTTTTCAAGGTATTCAGCATAAGTGAGTCATATAATTTGAAAAAAAAAATACAAATATTTTTTTTCTTATAACAGTAAATATAAAATTATCAGGGTAGAACATGAAGTAAAAAAAAAAAGAAGCTTTTATAAAAAACCAGTAATTCGTAAAATTGATAAACCATTAGTTCGCAATAACTTCATACATCACTAATCGACTAATTTAACTTTTACGTCATTCACTTTCAATATCTAATACCGATATATACCAACGGACTCATAATAACGGCAGTAGGTATATAGCAAGTACATTGAAATTAGAAATACTCGAAGCAATACCAAACGCGGTCAATTCAATGAAATAGTTGCAGCATCAGCAGCAGTAACAGTAGTAGTAGTAGTAGTAACATCAACGCAACAGGGTTTTGAAAGACAAGCGGAATATATATCGAATAGTAGCGGTCAAGGGAATTGATAGCCAAATCAAGCCTCCCGACAGATGTAACAGCCAGCAGAGTCTATATAGCAAATATATGTACACATACACATACATATATGGACCCCTGGACTGAATAATCAAATGCGTTTGTTATCACGCGCTTGCATTATGCATCGCGCTATACTCTCTCGACCAACTTCCGCTTTATAGCAACTCCATATACACCCATGGGCGATAAAGCAAGCAAGTAAGCGCAGCGCAGCGGGATGCTTTAATATTTTAGCCCAGATCTGCTGGATAGAAAGGTTACATATATATATATATATATAGAAAGAGGGGAAAGAGGAGAGATGGTCCATATCGGTTATAATTGATGCTGGTCTGAGTGATTGAAACTAATACTCCTGGGCAATCTAATCCTTTTGAATGTTGAATGCAGTTCGCGATTTTTATTAGAGGGGCTAAAGAATTTTTAAAAAACTAGAGCCTTTTAGGGTTTTATATATTAACTATATATAAATAACCGTTCTATCGTTTTACACTATGCACTTCAATATTATTCTAACTAATATAAATAGTATAACATAAGCGATATACATTAGTGAATAAGGCCCCACATGTAGGAACCATCGTTTCTTTCATTATATACGGGTCCTAAAATAATGAATTTTATTTACTGTAGGTATACTATTACTGATACGTGTAGTAGGCTTGCTATATCCTACTTGACAAGAATACTTTGTTTACATTTTTTTTGCATGACTTGTTGGTTCTGACCTATATTATTTCCTTGAAATAATGCTCACCTACATTATTTCTAGGAAAACATGTGGATTCGTATACAACGTGTTTTGCTAGGGGGACTGATCTATATGAATTCCCGGAAAAAATGCTCACCTACATTTTTTTCTATGGAAAAATGGGCCTTGTTTATATTTCTTTATTTTTCGTATTTTGTTGGGACTGACCTACATTGATTCTTAGAAAAAATGCTGACCTATATTTTTTTTCTATAGAAAAATGGGCCTAGTATACACATCGTTGTATTATATCGTTTATATTAAGCACAAAATAACTTTTGGGATGTATGGTAATATAAACAGTTGTACACATCCATATAGTTAGTGAATAAAAAGCCATAGGGATTAAGCTTAACTGTTCGAGAGTTACTGTATATTGTAATTACGACTCATTCATTAGTGCATTGCCGTTTCTCGACTTTTTTTTTTTTTTAAGAAAAGGAGCTAATTCTATAAGGCCTAATCCGTGGTAATCTAGTCGCGTGTCCGCTATCGTCTTTCTATTTCAACCGAATATTCATACATATTCTTTCTCTCTCACTCCAAGAGTATTATAGCTAATTGAAGACGCGATTTTTTGTGCTGATGGGAAAATGTATGTATCCATCCTTTCAACCCAAACGTACAGCACGTGCGTGTACGTATAAAATATTAAATTGGATCGATAAGGTCTGGTTGGAAAGAATATATGCGGGTGTGGGTGAACACAAAAAAAAGGTAAAAATAACGGTCCGTTATTCCGACAAAATTTCCTGTCAGAGCCACCATGGTGGTACCTATTCAGAGTATATTCCTCTTTGAATTTTTAAATAGCCGTTTTTCTTTCCGGGTCCAGTGTTAAAACCATTTGGTAGAAACGACGGTCCAAGCCTTTCTTTTTTTTTGTGTCTGTCACATTGACTTGGCTGTTATTACTGTTCGCAAGCTTATATCTCGACGGCTAGGGATTTGCGAAAAAGCTCAAGCTTAATGGAGGATGGATAGTGCTTTTATATTCATAATTCACTTTGCTCTTAAAATTTTTATCACTGTTTACACGTATATGGAGTAATAAAATAGAATAATTTAAGTACTTGATGTGAATAGTAGGATTATTTTACCGCTCGATCTAATTAAAACTTATCTGTAAAAAATGAAAATGAAATCTAGCTTGACCTTTAATAATAGTACAGATAAAAAAAAATTGATGCGAGATATATCGATCAATACAAAAACACATTAATTGAGAACAGAAAATGAATAATCCGTTAGTACAGTTGTTTAGAAAAAAAAAAAATAAAAAAAAAATCAGTTTAACAGCTACCAAAAAAAATTCAAACTATACATGATTGCAGGATCGTAAGCGGCGTGACGATCTTTTTGATGATCTGTTCAACGATCTACGAATATCGAAGCGGTGCATTTCGTTATGGCTCAGCCTGGGGCTCAGGTGACGTCGAGTCATCTTTGAGCGGCTCGAACAATAATGTACGTCGTGGCTGCGATTATGCGGACAAGAATCTCGTCGCTGAGGAGCAACGCCGTATTGCTGGCGTGACTGTAAACTTGCCCGCCTCGGGCCAGGATAACGACAAGGAGCTCATCGAGAAGATCGGTAGAGTTACAAAGAGTCCCGCCGCTGCCGTGGCCGTGATTCGCAACGAGGACTCGCCTGCTAAGAGAAAAGGTATGATGGAGTAGTGTATGGAAATGAGTTTACGTGGTGGCTTTTTTTTTTTTTTTTTGCGATAGCTTATTTTTATGGGGAGTTTATTTTTAGGTTTTTTGGGAAATTGTCTACTGGGTTTTAGTCCAATTGCCAATGGGAG
>JAPYZE010006810.1:0-16938 GCA_030522805.1 Leptomastidea abnormis
TTTTTTTTTTTTTTTTTTTTTTTAAGATTGAGAAAGAATTAAAATAATGGGATATGTTATTATTTGATATATGATCGTAAGAATGACAACTGTTTTTAATATACCCGTATTGGAAAAATTGGAAATTAAAATTTTTTTTTTAAAGTGCGGCAGAGGTTGAAAAGTTGGAATTATAAATTTTCATAGGTGTTTTACAATATACAATAAAATTCATCGGCATATATTTTACGTTTATAAAGAAGATTAATTTTATTTCGGTAATAAATATTGGCTGTTAATTTAATGATCGCGCAATTACGTGTATTTTAATTTTAACGTTGAACCAAAATTTTATGATTTTTTTCTTTCTTTATTTCTTTCTTCTGTGATGCCATTAGTCCTATCGAATAAGAAGAAAAATCGATAGAATAAATTTGAAATATTGCGTATACGCGTTTGTAATATATTAAAAAAGAAAAAAACCGTTTAAATTTCATAATACACAAAGTTTTATGTGTTATTTTTCACAAATTTTTATAGCTATATTTTTTTCATTCTTTTCCTTACTATTTATCACTAAAAATTCTTTCATTTTAACGATTGCAATACCATTATTACAATAATAAAAAAAAAATCATCTACGCATCAGAAAACCAAGAAAAAAAAAATAAAAAGATTAGCCTAAATCAAGTTTACACGATTTTTTTCAAACTAACACCAAAAAACAAATGATTACCTTTCATACTTATAACAAACATATTCTCTCCTTTCGATTATTACCAAATTCTACGCAATAGCTTCTATCACCATAAAGACCACAAAACTAAACACATCTAATTAATTAAAATCATCCATAGATTCACAACATAAGCAAACCTCAACCATCTAACAAAGCCAATTCAAGTATACACACACACACACATACTAAATTTTCAAAATGTACCCCCTAACAAAGCTGTTGCCTACACCTCAACACACAAAAAAAAAACCATAGGCACATCGCTAATAAACAAAGCTTTAAAATGACCGTCACCTCTCTCGATTTAACTCTCTCCCTCACCCTTCCCTCTCTCTCTCTCAAAATAAATCAGCCACAGCCATGAAGCAGAGAGATAGAGCTATATAACAAGTGGATATATAAGCCCCTGTCTGCGACACGATATGCACGCCTTTATTTGCGAAATAAATGCCCGCTACAATCACCAATACTCTCCTCTTTATATATAGCTTACCTTCTCTCTCTCTCTCTCTCTACTATGGTCTTTTTAAAGAAATCTACTGTCCTATACCCTCAAACGCGTATCATCATCGACTATTGTGATTATCGACAGTCTATAAGTTGAGTATACTCAACGACTCATGAATACTCATGCTTTTTATTCCTTTGTAGAAAGGACATAGATCCTCCTGTATACTTCTCTTTTTATAGCTGGAGGGCTGTTTTCAATTTTTTTTTCTCTTTTATTTTTTTTGTCTCTGGACTACTACTACTACTACTACTACTACTATTCTAGGCGACGTTCACTTTTCACAGCTTTGGATCTCCCTTTTTCTCCTTTTTCCTCTCTCGACGTCTGCTGCTGCTGCTGTCATTTGCATGAGGGTAATTGCTTTTAGAATTGTTGGATCGCTTTTTGTAAGAGGGAACTTGGAAGTATGTATCTGTGTTGGTGGTAATTTTATTCTGTGTATACCGATTTTTGATTTAGCGGAGTTTTTTGATTTTGTATAGAAAACGTCTACTATTTTTAATAATTTATGTAACAATTTGACCTTTGACCTAAATATGTTCTTTTTTTATTTCACTTTATGAATCATTTAATATTTCATGGATTTATGTCTCGATATTCAGTTATATCCAAATTATTAATTTAACTTTTTTATTTTTTTTATTTCAAATATATAAATGTATTAGATACGTGAATCAACCATAATAATACCAGGTAGTCATTATTTTCAATTTATCAATCAGTTTTATAAATTTCCTTAAGAATATAAGATTTTTCATCAGTAATCAAAAAAAAGAAAAAAAAAAACAAGAAATAAGAAGAAAAAGATGAATAAGAAAATCAAGATATACCTAAGTGAAAAAAAAAAGTGCGGTAGCATATTTTATACATACATATAAAGTCTGATTCATTAAGCTTAATAGACATATCAAAAGAAATAATCAGCATTCAATCTTGGCACGTGATGTCAGGTCTAACCTGACATATATATTCTTGAAAAAAAAGAAGAAAAAAAACCTACCGATATCTCTATCACCTATACTCACGAAACTTTATCTCTTCTTCTCGAATTCTCTCCTGCTTTCCAATGTTCGATTACTATTTCCCCAGTATACGCATCTTCACGTCACATACAGCTTTTTTTTCTCCATTTCCTACCGTGAAATCTAATATAATAGATACAAAAAAAAGAAAGGATACAGTCCTGATTTTTCCAAGCATCATCCCCCTTTCTTTTTGAACTTTATTACATAATCGTGGAATGGATGGTGTGTGACAGTTGGTCTCTCTCTCTTTTTCTCTTTGTTGGCAAGTGTAAACGTTATGTTGTACACATGTCGATTTGTGGATCTTTCTTAATACTCTCGAAATTACGGACTGTGTGTTACCCCTCTTGTGAGTATTGCTGATTTATTGGTGGCCGGTATGTTGTACAATAATGCGATTATCCGCCTCCAGAACAGACAAGTAAGTACAAAGGAAAAAAAATAAATAAAGAAAGAAAGAAATAGATTTTATTGTGCCATGTTGTTCAATGCTTCATTTGTTTCTTATAGACGAGGTTGACTGTATTTTAGTATATAGGGTCGTTGTTTGCCAGCCGGTGTTATATTTGTAGTATACTTTGATTCATTCGAATTACTTTGTGATTCTTCTTTCTTTTCTCTTTTGTTATCGTCTACTAGAAAATCAAATCTTTAAATTAATTCTTAATTACGTACAGTTCACGTAAATCACTATCTCGATTGTAATATAATTTATATTATTATTTTTTAATTTGCTTATCATAGCTCGTATATCAACATATCTCTTAGACGTAAAAACTAAAAATTGCATTTACGACAAAAAGAAAAAAAAAAAATTCTCCCTTCAATTAGCCACAAAATTACCACCACCCAAATGACGTAAAATTACGATTCCAACGACACAATTCATCCAAAGTCAGTATACACACACACAGACACACTTCCATCACCATATAAAAAAAAAAAAGTTCATAGTTAGGGCACACAGAATTACAACGTGATCGTAATTAACCCTCACACACATACACATACTCATACGTAACCGCGTCAAATAAGCGCCATATTACACATCCGCGAGATATATATTCACCTTGGCCAATTAAGCGAGATAGAACAAAAAATAAAAAGAAGATCAGCTTCGTCTCTTATAACTTCCAGCACTGCTCACCACGCACACGCGTGCACACCTTTGTATCTATCCTACCACCATAGGTACCAGCGTAATATATAGGTACATTCGTCGTGATTTTTCTTACACACTATAATACACTAGTGTATCTTTATGTATGTGTGTATGTATATATGTATGGCGTGATTTTTCCCAGCTCTTTCTGGTCGTATACATATACGATGTAGCAGCAGAAGAGAAGCTTAACTTATATTCCCCTCTATGTTTTTTCTTTTTATATAGTAGTGTGTGTGTGTGTGTGTAGCGGGGGCGCGAGAACGTGCCGAGGATTTACAGGCTGTCGACTGGCTGAGTCTAATTAACGTTAATTGGTAATGGGAGTCAAGAAGGGGTGATGGTGGTGGTGTAGAAGAGATGAAGAGAAAGAAAGAACACCGGGAGCCGGAAGAGATCACCAGATTGATGGATCCGCGATTCTTCGCGGAAGAAAAGAGAATAGAGGGAGTATGTGTGTGTCTTGATCTTGTTCTATAGCACCCTTGGTATATTACAATGCTACCGACCTTTATGTTCACATTATTCTTGCTCAATAAGATATGCTTAAAGAAAATTGGAAATATTCGAAATTTGCAGAATAACATGATTTATTTTATCATCAATTTTTATTAATTGAATTTCATTTGAAAAAAAATAAAATCTTTTCTAGCCTAAGATTGTATCTATCTTATAACTTCATCAAATTTTATTGATTAAATCAAACTGAATATTGATTTAAAAAAAAAAGATAAGATAATAAAAAAAGGAAAAATAGGAACATTTCTATATATAAGCCAATATTCTCAAGTTTGAAAACGATATAACCAAGTAAAAGGGCGTAGGTATATATAGAAGATATAACCCAAGTATTTTCTAACCGAAACAATTTATTTCGCGGTTCAACACAAAATTGTTGTTATCAGCCCTCTTCAACTATCTCTTTCTCACTCTTTCTCTCTCTCTTTCAGAGCAAATTTCATTTCCCGATCTTGGCCACATCTCTTCTACGGTCAGTTTTCTCTCTTTCTCTCTCTCTCTCTCTCTCTCTCTCTCTCTCTCTCTCTCTCTCTTTTCATCAGCCCTTCGATTTCCTTTTCTGCTCCGGTCAGAATCCGATTGATCACGTATTGCGCAAAGATTGATAATAATTGCTCGCTTCCTCGTCGCCAGTACTCACACACACACACACACACACACACACACACACACACACACACACACACACACACACACACACACACACACACACACACACACACACACACACACAAAGGGAAGTAAAAGAAGGTATATATCGACATATTGGTTGATCAGATCTGGTGAACGTGTGTGTATTTGTGTCTATATCTGTATGTATGTATGTTTGTATATGTATGTGTGTGGCCAAGGCGTTATGCTATATTATCAGACATCGCCGGTGTAGAAAGCAAAGCTATAGTCTCTCTCTTAGGTTGAAAAACATTTTGTAATAAGTAATAAATCGAGAGCGAGAAAGGATATGTATGAAAGAGAGAAAGAGAGGAAGAGAAGAGAAGGAATATCGTGGAGTTGGTGGATGCGCTTTTCCAAGTCATTAACGGGATATACGCGGTTATGTGCCTATAGGATTTCTTCTTTTGTTGTTAGTGTGTTAGCTAGGTATATGATGGGGATATGTTTCGCTTTCTGCGGTACAGTTAACGGCTTGCTTTTTTTTCTTCTTCTTCTTTTTTGTCAAGATGTAGTTATAGAAATGGTGTGATTTAATTTCATTAAAATTATCCAATTGTTTTTTTTTGTCGTTCAATTTCTGATGTTTGGATATAATTGAATTTTTATACGTTATTGAAATTCTTGGGGTATACACATTTTACGCATATTTTAATGTACCTACATAAGAGAATTTGGAAAATTTAAATAGTACCTTTTTTTATTAAAAAATTCCTGAAGATTTTTTAAAAAAAATAAAAAATTTCAATTATACCATTTCCCCCAAATCCCTCCTCAAAAGTTAATCTCAAATCTCTTTATACACAAAAATAAAAGATGATAAAAATCCAATTTTTTTATTAAAAATTGCAATTACAATCTAACCAGACTAAAGAAAAAAGGAAAAGACTCGTGCATATAAATCCTATCCCACTAACCTCATCAGTCAGCAATGTGACGAATGCAGGGTATATAAAAGAGACCGAGGTTCATATAATAGTATATATCAGAGACCGAGAGATAGCAAAGTCATGGTGGTGGTGGTGGTGATGGTGAAGGGAGGATATAGCGAGACAAGCCTCGAACGTAAATGTAATTTTAGAAAAAGCCATCCACACAGAAAGACTGGGAAGGAAAGCTCTCGTATAGTGCGCCATAACACACTAGCATACTCTTCTTCCTTGAATCTATATAGCATATATACGCGCTTCGCTTGGATTTTCAATGGTATATACGCGTTTCTCTCATCGTATAATATGCCGCATTGCTGCTTCCAAAATTCGATTACAGTCGAATCCGCAGCTCTCTATCTCTTTCTCTTTCTCTCTCGGAAAAGCTGTATAGATTTTCCAGAGTGCTTATATGTATACATATGTATATGTATATATACTGGAGAGAGAGATAGAGAGTTCGACCAATGAGCTACACACAAAGAAAAGATATAGAAGGAATTAACGCTAGCCTGAAGGGTATAATATAAGGAGATTTGTCTTCTGCTATACATATACAGTGCCAAGCTTTGGAAATTTATTTCGTATATACACCCGAGGCACATTGATTCTTTCACATAGGGAGATTACCTACACATCTAAATAGCAACGTTGTACATTGTAAAAATAGAGAGCGCAACGTCCGCATTGTCCAACGTTGTCATTTAGACCTCTAGGGAATCTCCCTATGTGAAAGAATCAATGTGCCTCGGGTGTACCTATAGCCATATCATTCTCTCGTTTTATACACTCTACTATATAATAATAATATAGACTCGAAAGAGAGTTTATTAATTGCGCGAAAATTGGATTGTCAGTTGAAATGTGCGGTTGGACTGAGAGAGAGAGAGGAAGAGAAAGAGATAGAGAATGATGAAGTTGGCTCTGGGATTAACTTTTTTGAAGTTTGTATATAATATATATACGTAGAAGTTTAAATGCGAAAGTTTGAATTTAATTTGTGGATTTCATATATTATATAGTAGGTGTAAGTGGTTGATTATTATTGCGAAACTTTTACGTTTCCAACTATTATTCGCCAATAAATATTTATTATTCTGTACTTCATTCAGAGTATTCAGACTAATTAATAGACAATACCTATATTCAAAATTATTCATTTAACAGAACAATTTAATTTCGTATACATTATACCAGCACTTTTCATTATCAATACAATTTACACGGAAAACTCAAATTCACTTAAATACATCAAAAGCTCGATCAATACCCCTCATCATTCAACAATACATTCACAGTCAATAAATTCAACTGAAATCAATTCAGAACAAATTACAGAAAGAAAAAGAAAAATTGAAAATAGAGATTTCCAAATCGAAATAAAAGCAGCGGCAGCAGCATCAGCTTTAATGTATACAGTATAGGATATCAGTAGAAGACAAATATATATATGAATCCAGCGTATATTTCCCTTGAGGGTCTGTCTCTGTCGATGGCAAAATCAATATCTCGAGCGGGTACATCGACGACAGAGAGAAAGAGACCCGCGGGCATCCACGAAGGGTCTCAGCCCCATCTTTCCCCCCTTCGTACATATAGATATATATATACCCCACTAGCCGGAATAGCAGTAGCAGTGCCATGCACATCATATCAGGCAAACCATAACTCTCCCTTTTGCTCTTTCTCTCTCTTCCTCTCTCATACATACATACATACATAGTCTGGCACGCGTTGCAAGATCGCTTAATGAGTCTGCGGGATCAGAGAACACACACACTGTGTATATATGTACGCGGGTGCACACACAAGAAGCAGCCTCCACACGAGCAATGTACCTGTCATCTTAATAAATCATTTGTCACTTGCAATCGAGACTCTCTCTCTCTCGCTCTCCCTTTCTCTCTCTCTCTCTCTCTCTCTTCTGCCACGCTCCATTGAATTGGCCTCGCGCCTGTAACCCCCTCCCTTCTGTTACCCCTCTCTTCTCCTTACGTTATATTGTATTCTCGACTGCATCACGTGCCTTATGCCAAAGGAGGAGGAGGAGGTGGTGGTGGTGGTGGAGAGAAAAAAGTGAGGAGGGGTAAAAAAGGCTAAGCCCTAATATAATGGCACTGCACGAGGAGCAGCTCGTTATGCTACGCGTGCACGCTGCTTTGTTATATACGAGTAACACCCTTACTCTTCTCTTTCTATCCCCCCCCCCCTCTCGTGTATACGAGAAAAGCTTTGCTTTTTTGGAATTCCTGGGTTTCAACGCAAGCGCGAGCTCTATAACAATCGTATACGCCTTTCTAGACACCTTCCCTTTCCTCCCTTTTTTTTCTTTTATTTTTTTTTCTGGCCAAATGATGTGCTTGGGGGGGGGGGTAAAGCTTTTCCGTATAAGAGTAAGGGCTTTGCCCTTGGGTATATTGGTATATATATGTATAGCTGGACGAAAGATTCGAGTTGGAGATGTTTTTTTTTTGTGAGAAAGAAGGCTAATTATTTTTACGCTTGAATGTGGCGCGAAAAATGTGTAGGTATAAGGGGGATAATAGTTACTACTTTTTTTTTTTTTTTAAGTAAATGCAAGTTGTATGGTAGGAAGCAGATGCAAGAAGAAGAAGAAAAAAAAAGGGAGTAAGTTTGTAATGTATGGATAAGCTGAAGTTTGTTATTCGTTTGGAAAGATTTGTTCGATAAATATTATATTCTGGCGATGAAAATTTATTTGATTTATGACTTCCGGATATATATTATGTGTATATGTGTGTACAGAAGAGGTTATATAGGTGTTATGACTTCGTAGTAAAACTGCACAAATGAACACTTGCTACTACTACTACTACTAGCGATGTTACTGATGAGATTTCAAAATGTAGTAGTTTATGTATAACCACATTTATGTGCTGCTTGTGTATATTTATGTGCTAGTGGAAATATAAAATTTGCGCGTGAACTACTTTTTAATTTGATACTAAAAAAAGGGTAAGTGTGCTTTCGTAGAATGTTACTTGATTATCAGTTCATAATTATTGTTTGGATACAAAACTCATTTTTAAACAAAATTTTGATTCTTCTGTACGTGTACATAAAATTTTGTATTTAAATTTCGATAGACAGAATTGATAAGTTCCAAATTACTAAAATAAACAAAACTTGTAAACACCAACACTAATATAAAAGCTACTTTTCATTACCAGATATAGAGACACAACAGCTAACGGTAATATAATTATAAAAACACAAAATACAAACATACACCTATATATATATATACCAATCTCTTTCTATCTTGTCAAAAGTCAAAACGTCTCAATCCGCAAACACCCCATCCTCGCAAACAGCATGAAACTCATTAGCCGTAACACACAGACACACACACACACACAGCTATAGTCTCTATATATAGCCAAAGGCTTATTTTCTAAGCTATTATCTATACATTATATAAGCAAGCTGCAAGTCAGCTTATAAAAGAAGTGGAGAAGGAGAAGGTGGTGGAGGAGGAGCGTCAAGTGGAAACGGAAACGCTGGAGGGATGCAAATGAGAACAAAGAGGAGGAGGAGGTCGAACTACTATATAATACATATACAATGTTTAAAATAGTTTAAGTTAAAATTCTCTCAAGAGACCGCAAAAGACCGGAAGGCCAATGGATAAGAAATAGAAGAAAAAAAAAGTAAGCAAGTGCAAGGTTGCTTACACACCTTCTTCAATAATAATAATTTTTATATAGGTATAGGTAGACTGCAGATATAGTAGGTATATAAGAAAGAGAAGCTCGATTCTTTCATATTTTCACGGCTTGACGCGCAAGCGTCCTTCGCGCTTGGCCGTGTCCCACGCTATCTTTTCTATATGTATGTATATTTTTTACATCCTGAGCAATATAGCATAGTATGTATGTATACCATATATACAGCCGCAAGAGCAACGATTCGGATCGAACTGCCAAAGGAAATTGCCCTTACTGTCTGTATGTATGTATGTATGTGTATGAGAATATAGGATGATTCTTAGGGCTAGCGAACCTTCGCGATCTCTCTTTTCCGCCACTTTGTTTTTTTTTTTTTTTTTTAAGCCTCAAGCTGCTCTAGACTATTACATAGAGGCTAAAGGCTGAGGTTATTTTTAGATAGAAAAGTGTATGTAATGTGTATATATAGACAAGGGAGTGAGAAAAAGAAGAGGAAGAAGACCCTTTTTAGTTTTTTTTTTTTTTTTGCTACGCTTATATGAATATCAGATTTTTCACGGCTCTCGAACTTTGAAGGTGTATGGATATAGAAATGGATGCGAAATAAGCTTTCTCAAGTGGAAAAGTAATTTTCCGTGGTGATGAACAGCATTTGAGTTTAGCAGACGCCGTATATATATGACTTGGGCTTCTTTTTTTTCGCGATCTTATTAGCTTGTATACCAAATCTGAGGAAAGAACAATTTTTTTCTTTTTTTTAAATTGGTGATGCTGATATGTGTGTTAACTGAACTGTTCATAAGAATTTGGGATATATGATCATTTTTTAAATTTGATATTGGACAAAATTTTGTTGTTGTAAATATTGAATAAAAAAAAGTTGTGTAACAAAATTATCAAAACAATTATAAAAATGAAAAATTGTACATTAGCATCATAATTATCATCAAGCATTATTTTAATCTGAATCAATTTAATAAAGACATACCACAAATCTGCAGTAGCACACACACAAATACACGATTTCTCATTAATATTCAATAAATTCAAATGCTTTAAAACCAACTCATGTTTGATATACAATCTCTTCGTGTCAGCATATACCCAACAGTCTGTAATACACAAAATATTATATCCATGTGTATATCCAACGTCTTATTTATCTTACAAACCAGTATATATATGACGAATCAAAATGTGCAAGAAGAGATATTTAACCTGAATATAATTGTGTGTGTGTGCAATTCTTTTACAAAGCGCGCAGATGTACAAGCATATATAGCAATCATACTCATCATCCAACTATATACAACTTCCAATTCAAACTTACCAAAAGTGACTTGCCAAAAAATAAGGGCCTGAATTAAGTATATATGTAGCTTGCTTGGCTTAAAGGTAGTCTGAAAGAAACCATTGAGAGAAGTGGCATTACTGAAAATTAGAGTGGACCTTTCTTTCAGGGGTGAATGTCCTCACGTATATGTACTCATTCATATACTCATATATCTTAGCCTCCCTGAAGAGAAAAAAGGCCTTTCAAATTCTGGTATACATATGGTTCTCCATACATCAATTCGATTACACCGAATTGCGCGTACATTAAAATTTCGTATCCAGCAAGCATCAATAATTATACACACACAAGTCGAACAAATCTGTATAAGTACGAATATTGCAGAGCACATGTAATGTACCAGCCCAATTTCCAGACACACGCAATGGATGCAAATCTTTTTTTTTTACTCTCTTCTTTTAAAGTAAGAAAGTAAGACACGTAGGATGGAGAAAGCACCATTCGCACACACACACACATACTCATCCAAAAAAAAAAAAAAAAAAAAATTAATCAGTGCGTACACATGTGCAGGTTGTGTATGTTCTGATGAGCAGTAAATAGTTACCAGGGCACACACCAGCAATGTATAAACGCCATCAGGCAACGAGTAAGCGCGTCGATGGTTCATCGAACTCGTCCACTCTCGCGGGCCTTACGTAAAGGTCAGCTGAGTTCAAGGACTCACTCTCTCTCTCTCTCTCTCTCTCTCTCTCTCTCTCTCTCTTTCTCTTTAGCGCTCCTGCTGCTGCTCTTACTGCTGTGCCATACTACTCTCTTTTTACTCTAGAGAAGCCCACGTCCCCACCCAACTTATATTCTCGATCCACTGGGCTTCTTGTGTGTGTGTCTCCGATATCTCTCTTGAGTGAGAATCAAACGAATGGATGGACATTAATACTGTCTGAAATAGTCTTTAAGAAAGTTGATTTTTATGTATATGTTTCTTATTTAGATCTTACTGGGGTGTCTGATAAATATTGGTATATTTATTGAGAGTTAGAAAATTCTAGGTTTAGTAAATGTCTTTGAAAAATTTTTTTACTCTTTTTTTTTTAATTTTAATTTTAATTTTAATAAAAATTTGGAAATCCTATTATAAAAGGGAGATGAGCCGTAAAGCGCAGAAATTATTGTCAGCATTTTATTTTATCTTTCATTGGCCGATTTTAAAGTGCAATTATATTTTCTGCCAAATATTCGTTGACAACCTCAAAAACAAAATAATTCGCGCGCGCGCAGCACGTGCTCTAATGCTACTTCTAGTAATTATAAATAAGAACAATTTCAATCATAAAATTTAAATTATAATATAATTTTATTTTTAATTTTTTACCATACATACATATTTATTTTATTTATTTATTTATCATAAAAGTTTAAAATAGATAAGATAACAATAAATTACAATTTTGCAAACACAAGCTTCCACCTCACCAATACTCGAATACAATAGACATCCCTCTCAAAATATTCCATTACACATAATCCCATAAACATACTTGCACAATATCAAACTCGCCTATTTGTCTAGCAATCCAACATATCCTCACACACACACACACACACACACAAAAAAAGACAAGAAATCTCAGTAAAATCACAAGCACCTATAGTATACATACACCGGTATATACATATAAAGTTAACTATATCCAAGTCCTTCAATAGCGATTAAGCCTCTTTTTTGCCTATGGTAAAGTATCTCCAGAGAAAGAGAGAGAAAGCTCGTCGCGAAAAGAGCGTTATTCAAGTCAAGCCTATATTATATACCTATATGCACCTCCTGGCTGTTCACTCGCTTATCTTACCTTCTTTTAGCTTTAAGGCTGCTGTAACGCGAGAGAGAGAGAAGGAGAAAAAGAGAAAAGGATCCCTCTGTCTAGCTTGTCCACTCCGCTTTGTCTCCGCGTCCATTCTCCAGCCTCCTTTTCTCTCTCTCTCTCTCTCTCTCTCACCCTATCCTCCCCTTCCTATTTACCCTCTCAACCTCCTCCTCCTCCTTCTCCTCCCCCGCCAACAACGGCGAAGACGACGAGGACGATCTTCTACCCAGGGGCTCTCCTACCCGCTGGCTGGCTGGCGCGAGCAAGCGCGATCACGCCGAGTTAACGTAATCGCAACAATAACAGCCTCGTTAAATCTCCTTCTGGCTCGTTATCCGCGCCGCGGATCTACCTGACTCCCTCCCCCCCTCCTCCTCTCCTCACTTTACTATTCTCTCTCTGTCTTTTTTCCTTGCTCTATAGACTATAGGACTGGAAGTTGTATCTGTGTGTTTGTGTGTCCAGCGGGTGGCAGCGAGCACTTGTAAGTGTCCTCCTCCTCCTTCCCTTTCCCTTTACGCTTTGAGCCTCGTCGCAACAAAGTGTAATGGCCCTCGCGTCGTCCTCACGCTCTTGCTACAGCTACAGCTGCTGCTGTTGCCTTCATGTAGAAGGTAGTGGTGGAGCACGTGCTTGCACACATGGAACGAGCTTCCCCTCCCCTTGCTCCTAGCGCAACTTAAACCTTAGGACACTTATTCGCTTCGACTCTCTTTCTCTCTCTCTATGTATATGCGAAATAGAAAGAGTAAGAGAGCAAGAGCTGAGCTATTCGAGACCGTTCGTCTTCCTCTCGCGATCGTTTAATGACCCTGCACCACAACCACCACGACTGGTACTACTGCTGCTGCTTTTGCTGCCAACGTCGTATAGTTGTTGTAGTCCTCGTGAAGGAAACATGCTAGAGAGAAGAGAGAGAGAGAGAGAGAAAAAGAAAGGGAGTGAGCATGGTTGGGTTGGCGCGAGAGGGACAGATCGACAAGGGATTAGCTCGCGCCTCGATGGGAAAAGCCAAGTTGAGAGAGAGACAGAGAGAGATAGAGCTTAGTACCTATACTTTGAGCTTCTTATACTACAGCCCACCTAGTGTATAAGACTCGCTTTTGCTCTTTGCCATATAGTATATATTGTAAGTATATATAGTATACTCTTCCACCTCTCATCCTCTTAGGAGTCTCCTGAGACTAAAGGGCTCCTTTGCTGTTCCTGCTGCTGCTGGACCTGCTTCAGCTTCGTTTTCCTTTTTAATGTTTTTTTTTTTTGTGATTTAGGAAGTGGAAGGGTAAGTTTTATGGGTTGGTAGGATGGATTGGAGAGAAGAAAATAAGATTTAAAGATATGTCTGTTACGTATATGTTGAATTGAGAATGATGAAACTATTGTTTTTGCAAGTTAAATTATTTAAAAAGTATAATGATTTTGACGATTGAAATGCGTTGGGCTTGTATCGAATGTTATTATAACATGTAACATATTCAGGAATTTTTTCAGGAAATCTTATTTTTTTCCTTTTTATTATTTTTTTTAAAGAGGGTAATTAATTAATGTAAGACACCAAACTCGTTAAAGGTATTTTAAATAATTTTCACATATTTTCAAAGTAAAAAAAAAAAGAAAAAAAACGTAACTCTATAATCGATATAATAAAAATGCAAATTTGATAATTACGAATTACTGCTTTTAATGATATTAATTAATCATATACTTTGCTTAAAACCCAACGCTCTCAAATACTTACAAAAAAAAAAAAATAAAAAATGTAAAATAAAAATCTCGTATCCTAAGCAACATGAATAACAATCCATACAAATTACCAAATCAATTAAAATAGAATTCAAATAAAACTCATTCAAAACAATAGCAATAATACCAACAAGTAGCCTATAACGACACTTTACTCCACATATATACATAACGACTCAATTTAAAGCTGCGAACAAAAGAGTTTAACAAGCAATTTTTTGGAAATAACGGACCGAACTCCAATTGCATATCGACGAGTTGTCAGTAACAGCAGTAAAGAAGAAACTTCAACGCAACAAACGTAAAAAAAAAAAGAAAAAGAAAAAGGTAAAAAGAGGAGTAGGCGGAGTTGAGGCTCGTGTCGCGCGTGCGATATCGCGCCTGGTCTTTTATCTGAAGATTTATCGGACGCGATAAATGTCCTTTTCAAGCAGCGTAACGGCTGCTGCTGCTATTGCTGCCACGCGGCACTTGCTGTTTTCGCTTTTGTTTGACGCTTCTTTTTTATTTTTTATCGAGATCTCTCTTTTTTTCTTTTGGATTGATTTTACTGCTGCTTGACGTATACGTGCGTAAGCACTTTTTTTTTTAGTTTTCTTTTATAGTCGTGGTGTTAAGTTCATTGAAATATTGGTAAATGATATAATTTAATTTACACTTTATACTGTTACATTACGGATATTGTGTCATTAAATTTGTTTTACCGCTTTTCAAATATTCTTAATTCCAATCTTCTTATTTTCGTAATTTGAAAAATGTTGGCTTACAAATATCATTCGATTGATTCGATCATATAATATGCGTCATATATTATATCGTCTTAATTTTAAATTTTTATATAAATTTTTTTTCGCTCTTTTATTGAATAGACGCGTATAATTGATTTATGGTTTATATATATAAAAAAACACGAATGTTTACACTTGATGACATAGTCATCTATAAATATTATGACGGTTATGTAGTTTTGTTTCTATTTTGAGTGAATAGACTGGCTTTCTTTTTTAGAACAAGTTTACACATTGAGGATGAAAAAAAAAAATGAATACGAATGATAAACTGTGTAATAGACTTTTTTTTTGGTTATGCATATATTGTGGGAGGCTTACAATGCAAGGTCGTATGGAGAGAGAGAAAGATGTCACGGTGTAACTTGAAGAAATCCTCGTTTTCTCGCGTGATATGCAATTTAAAATTGTATGCTTGGGATGTGGTTAAGTGTCGAGAAAGTTGGTTTATGATGCTTTGGAGTATTTTGCATTCAATTGGAGTCAAATACTAGTTCGAAATGTGGATTCTTTTTTTTTAAGTTTGCAATTAACAAAAAATTTTTTTGGATTGTGTTTAAGTGTTCTTTTTTTTGAAATTGTAGTGTTTTTACACAATTTTAATAGGATGGTAAATATTTTAAAATTACATGTAAATATACTTTGCAAAATATTGAAATTTTTAATTTGTTGAATTAGGTCAATATTACTCAAATTTAGTAATACAATATGTATATTTTTTCATAAATTTCAACATAATTTTTATTAAATTGACTTCAAAATTAAAGATCATTAAATTAACAAAAATTTAAGTAAATACTTTATTCCCTACAAACAAACTTAATTTTTATATCTTACATAAAAACATACAATTCACAAAATAAATAAATAAAAATAATTAAATCTAATCACTTCCTTTACCTACAACATAAAATTCAATACATACCTTATAAAGATATATCCCATTACGCATCAATAAACTTAAATATCAAACTAAAAATTCTCATTAAAACATACGAAATTCCTCGTAAAATCTCCCAGTAATTTCTCCATTAGTTCAACACCACACTGCTTCCTCTTACAAAGTAAAAAAAAAATCTCAGTATCGATCTCATCACACAAGTGAATGTGTTTGTGTATACGTTTACTATAGCAGGCAGGAGCATCAGCAATCTTAATATTAGATCGGTACAAGCACTTTCTCGACTCATATAAGACAACACACCAAACCAAATGTGTGTATGTGTGCCCCGCTACTTTAAGTCGCAGTCTTAGCTTACACATATACGAACGATATCAGCTGCTGCGGTACCAGGCAGAGGATATATAAGAGGCATCACAGAGCGGCGCTCCATAAAATTAACGCGATAAATTAAAAGCCCCGTGCCTCGCGCTGAGCTAACATTCAGGATACATACATACACACATAGGACCAAACCGTTCAGATACTTAGAGGGTGTAGGGTATATGTATGTAAAGGTAGCTTAAGCGATCAGTTTCTCGATGTAATCGTTAGAAGTCGGCGGGGGTATCCATATACGGTGTGCAAGTACTGCTGCTTCTGCTGCTGCTACTTCTGACGATCTCTTATACTCGACTCTCGCTCGGCAGGCGTAATGCGATGCATGTCCGTGTTTAAACGTAGCCGATCCCCGTTGCGTGTACCTATACCATGTATACATACATACATACATACAGTCACCTGCGGTGTGTTTAAAAGTACTGTACGAGAACACTAGTATCTAGTAGCAACAGCACCAGCTGGTCCCGGTACTTTGGAAAAAATAAGGATAATTTTACGTGGCAGGTCGGGAGTATATAGAAGGAGAAGGTCGAGAGAGAGAAAGATCGTATTTCTCGTAATGACGCTTTGGTGCTTGCAAACGCGACTTTTCTTCGATGTGGTTTATATAGCAGCTGGTTGGGATGTGTCTGTAAGGGAGAGGAAAAGAGAGAAGAGCGAGTTCGTGGAACGGGACGAGGAAGTATGGATTGATGATGAATCGGTATCGCGGTTTAAGGTGAGCATTATTTTTTATATATA